>MU761005.1:8292-49208 GCA_026770625.1 Nicotiana glauca | reverse complement strand
GGGGGAAGGCCGGGTTGATAGGGTGTGGGCCTGGTCTGGTTTGGGGAAGGGATCAGTTTTGGGCTTGGCATTATTTAATTGCAAATGGCCCAAATTTGGATTTCTTTTATGTTATTTTCCCTTTTTGATTTTGTTTTGTTATTTTATTTTGTATTTTTGTATATATTTTGATTTTATTAAAAATGCTCACAATCAACTTAACACGAAAAATTAGATTTCCTAGTTAATTCCTAATTAAAAGAAAAATGCAAACTAAAACTAGTTTGAACTAAAAATGCAAAATGGACCATTTTTGTTATTTTTTTTATATTTTGTTCTAACAAAAATTAATACTAAAATGTGAAATTAAATCCCTAAATGCAAATGCATATTTTTTTGTATTTTATATGAATTATCATGCACAAATAAAATGCAACAATTACCAAAAATTCCACGAAATTCACAAAAAATGTAAAATAATAAAGAAGTTATTTTGTTTGAATTTTTGGAAACTATTTTCTTAGGGCAAAAGTCACATGCTCACAGTTGCCCCTCTTTGCTCGGAAACACGAAGAGTTTTCGTGCAAAGACAAGTGAGAGAAAATGAGCGATTTTTGCCCGTTCGCATATTCCGTGTGAAGCATTTTTTGAAAAAGCTGACCGCACCCTGCTTCAGAGGATGCCTACATATCCTGGGCTAAACAGGAATCAGGTCAGTGTATTTCGGGAGTGTCTGGTAGCTGGGACTACCAGGAGCTGTGATTTCACTGTTGTTGCTGCTGCTACTGCTCGCTGACCTCCTTATTACACCGTGATAAAACAAAAGAAGCTAGACTAAGCTATGATCTATGAATTACAAAAGATCCTATCTATGTCTTCAAACTTGCTTTTGTGTTGCCTTGAACTTGTATCTTGTATTCTTCTGATGGAATTCTTGCGTTGCTGCCTTGCATTGTGATCAGAGATGGTGTGCCATTCCTCCGAGTGATGCTTGAACAGTATTTCTTTATTCTCCAGGTAGGCTCCTGACTGGATACTTGAAGAGTATTCCCTTGTTCTCCAGGTGGGCTCCTGATTTCAACAACAGACAAAACAAAGAAAATTTTTTGCCCCAGTTTGATGACTGGGCACGTTATGTTACCAAATATTAAAACTTGAAAGATAAAATCTGCATTATACTTCCCTTGTTCTCTAGGTGGGTGCCTGACTGCTGCGCTTGAAATGTATTCCCTTGTTCTCCAGGTGGGCTCCTGATTGCGGAACTTGAAATGTATTCCCTTATTCTCCAGGTGTTCTCCTGATTGCTGAATTTGAAATATTCTCCCTTGTTCTCCAGGTGGGCTCCTGATTGCTGATTTTGAAAAGTATTCCCTTGTTCTCCAGGTGGGCTCCTGATTGCTGATTTTGAAAAGTATTCCCTTGTTCTCCAGGTGGGCTCCTGATTGCAACAAAACAGACAAAAAAAAGAAAAAATTTTGCCCCAATTTGGTAGCTGGGTACAACATGTTATCAAATATTAAAACTAACAGTTAAAATTGAATTGTACTTCCCTTGTTCTCTAGTGGGTTCCTCATTGCTGAATTTGAAATGTATTCCCTTGTTCTCCAGGTGGGCTCCTGATTACTGAATCTTGAAAAGTATTCCCTTGTTCTCCAGGTGGGCTCCTGTTTGGGTCCTGTATTTCCTTACGGATGGTTTCTCCGAAGCAAACAAAACTTCTGCCCCTGTTTCAATTAAAGAAAAATCTTGTCAGTTTAAAATGTGGTTAGCTGCTGGCATTCTTGTTGGATATATTCCTTCTTCCGGCTTTGCTCTAACTTGTTTCCCTGGTTTTGCTTTGAAACGCCTCGACTTCCGGACTGACTTTCAACCTTCTGACTTTAATGACCCAAATGTTTTATCTCGTATTGCTGTTTTGTGTTTCTGATCCCTCTTGTGAAACTTTGCTTCTCCCCCATAGTTATATGATTATCCCACTGCTGGGATTTCCATTGGTCTTTTATGCCTTACTTTCTTTTGATATGTTCCAACTTTGTTGTGCCTTACAACTGGGAAGCTGGTAGTTAGCCTTGATATCCTTCTTTTGTTTTTTTTCGAACAGACCTGACCCTGAAACATCTTATAGACAGACTTCAAGAGAATGACCTCGAAGGTTAAGGATAGAAAGACTGAAAACGGATGATTTGTAATGAAGAGAAAAAGGATAGGACTTATCTGAGTGAAACGGCTGGTAACATTGATCGTGCCATGCATTTTGGATTAACCATCCTAGTCTGTTCAACCAATCAACTTTCAATTTCCATATTTTCTATTCCATACTTTCATAACCCGAATTTTGCCAAAACCCAAACCTTGCTCGTCTTGCCATGTTGTGAGCAGCTTTCAATCACAGACTTGTTTCATTTGCCCCTCTAAAAACTCATCTTCGCCTTACGGTGCTCGTGAGGGTTTTCAATAATAAGACTCTCTCATTTTTGATATCTCTCAAAAATCACTTCGCCTTACGGTGCCCATGAGGGTTTTCACCAATAAGACTCTCTCATTTTATTTCTCTCAACTCACGTCGCCTTATGGTGCCTGTGAGGGTTTTCACCAATAAGACTTTCTCATTTTCATCATTTTCCTTCTGGCACCAGAGTGTTGCCCCCAACATGAATCACTTTACCTACTTGTATTGGAATTTCTTGAAGATTGATCGGAAGGTCTTTCTTTGGAAAAATATGGCTTTTGGATGGGTTTTAGAAAAAAGGGTATAGAGGCTCAAAATAATTCAACGTGGGTTTAAAATTACAACTTTGGAATCATATTTCTCACAACAACCGCAACTTTTGCCCGAGTTTCTTTCTTGGGACTTTTGGATTTTTATTTTGTTGTGACTGATCAAGGAGAGGCTGCCTACATACCCTTTCGGGATCAAGTCAAACGTATTTCAGGTCATAAAAATTACTTTATTGTTGCGATCTTTCTTTCTTCCACTTTCTTTTCATTCTTTTCTTTTCCTACTCTTCCCTTTTCTTTTCTTTTTTTTTCTTTTCTCTTTTTTGCTTTTTCTTCTTTTTCTTTTCTTTTTTTTCTTTTTTTTTCTTTTCCTTTCTTTTCTTTTTCGTTGTTTTTCTCTTGTTTCTCCACTTACTTTCCCTGCTCGGGTCTTCAAGTTTTGTTATTTATTCCGAAAGAGGGATACGAAAGAAAATAGAATAAGGCTCAAAGGGATAACAAAGGATAAAGTGTTTGGATAGCAGAACAAAATGCCTTCGTCATTTCATTCTCAAAACATGCCAAATACAATTAAGTACATAAAGATAACGAAATCATACACAGTATCGCTTGACTGCATCAGAGTTAATAGCCATTTATACACATTTTCCTTCAACATCTGTTAAGTACAATGCACCATTGGACAACACTCGTGTTACAACAAATGGCCCCTGCCAGTTGGGGGCGAACTTTACTTTTGCTTCAGCCCAGTGAGGTAGGATACGCCTCAACACCAATTGCCCTACTTCAAACTTCCGCGGACGCACTTTCTTGTTATATACTCTTGCCATTCTCTGTTGGTATAGATGTCCATGACATACTGCTGCCAATCTCTTTTCGTCAATCAAGCTCAATTGTTCCAAACGGGATTTGACCCACTCATCATCGTTAATTTCCACCTCGGCAACAATCCGAAGGGATGACATTTCAACCTCTGTAGGTATCACCGGCTTTGCACCATATACCAGTGAATAAAGAGTTGCCCCTACTGACGTACGAACAGTAGTGCGATAGCCTAACAGAGCAAAAGGTAACTTCTCATGCCATTGCCTGGATCCTTCCACCATTTTCTGAAGTATCTTCTTGATGTTCTTGTTAGCTGCCTCGACCACTCCATTCGCCTTAGGACGATATGGGGTGGAATTGCGGTGCGTGATCTTAAATAGCTGACATGTTTTCGCCATCAGATGGCTGTTGAGATTGGCACCATTGTTTGTGATAATCACCTTCAGGATTCCGAATCGACAAATGATATTTGAATACACAAAATCAACCACTTCCTTCTTGGTCACTGATTTGAAAGTTTTCACCTCAACCCACTTACTGAAGTAATAATGGCTACTAGAATAAACCTGCGCCCATTAGACGCCGCTGGCTCGATTGGCCCAATGATATCCATCCCCCAAGCAACGAAGGGCCATGGTGCCGACATTGCGTGCAATTCAGATGTAGGAGAATGAATCAAATCTCCATGTACTTGGCACTGATGACACTTGCGTACGAAACTAATACAATCTCATTCCATAGTGAGCCAATAATATCCTGCTCGAAGAATCTTCTTGGCCGATACATATCCACTCATATGAGGTCCACAAACTCCCGAATGTACCTTGGTCATGATAGTTGTATCTTGTTTAGCATCCATGTACCTCAATAAACCAAGATCTGGAGTTCTTTTGTACAATACTCCTCCACTGAAGAAAAATCTGCTTGCTAAGCGTCTAATGGCTCTATTTTGATCCCCGGTGGCCTGTGTCGGATATACTCCCATCCTGAGGTAGTATTTGATATCATGAAACCATGGCTCACCATCAAGCTCTTCTTCCACCATATTACAATAGGCATTCTGATCTCGAACCTGAATCTGCAACGAGTCCACATGTGCCTTATCTGGATGATGCAACATTGACGCCAAAGTGGCCAAATCGTCAGCAACTTCATTATGAATCCTTGGAATATGCCTGAAATCTATTGACTGAAACCATTGACAAAGTTCATGCATACATTGTCGGTACGGTATGAGCTTTAAGTCTCGTGTCTCCCATTCTCCCTGAATCTGGTGAACAAAAAGATCCAAGTCGCCCATGACCAAGATCTTCTGTACACCCATGTCTATGGCTAACCTTAAACCCAAGATACATGCCTCGTACTCAGCCATGTTATTGGTGCAGTAGAAATGAAGCTGAGCTGTAACAGGGTAATGCTGCCCTGTCTCAAAAATAAGTACTGCTCCTATCCCGACGCCTTTGGTATTGGATGGCCCATCAAAGAACAATTTCCACCCTGGTTTTTCATCTTGTTCCGACTCCTTGATATACATTGTCTCTTCATCAGGAAAGTATGTTTTCAAAGGTTCATATTCATCATCAACTGGGTTCTCGGCCAGATGATCAGCCATTTTTTGTGCTTTCATCGTAGTACGGGTCACGTAGACAATATCAAATTTTGTGAGCAGGATTTGCCATTTTGTAGCCTCCCTGTGGGCATGGGCTTCTGAAAAATGTACTTCAATAGATCCAACCGCGAGATGAGATAGGTGGTATATGATGACATGTAATGTTTCAATTTCTGCGCTACCCATGTCAATGCGCAACACGTCCTCTCAAGCTGAGTGTACTTTACCTCATAAGATGTGAATTTCTTGTTGAGGTAGTAAATCGCCTGATCTTTCTTTCCTGTGACGTCATGATGCCCTAGTACACAGCCAAAAGAGTTATCCAAAACTGTCAAATAAAGGATCAAGTGTTTTCCCGGCTCTGGCGAAACTAACATAGGTGGAATGGCCAAATACTCCTTAATCTTGTAAAATGCTGACCGATATTCATCCGTCCATCTGACCGCAACATTTTTCTTTAGCAGCTTAAAGATAGGCTCGCAAGTCGTCGTAAGCTGAGCAATGAACCTGCAATATAATTCAACCTGCCGAGCAAACTCATCACCTCTTTCTTGCTTTTTGGCGGTGGTAACTCCTAAATGGCTTTGATTTTGGATGGGTCTCACTCAATACCGCGTCGACTTACCACAATCCCTAACAACTTGCCCGACGAAACTCCAAACACACACTTCGCTGGATTAAGTTTGAGATTGTACCTGCAGAGTCTCTGGAAAAACTTTCTCAGGTCATTGACATGATCACACTGCTTTCTCGACTTTATAATCACGTCATCTACATAGACTTCGATTTCCCGATGTATCATATCATGGAACATGGTGGTCATCTCCCTCATATATGTTGCTCCTACATTCTTCAACCCAAACGGCATGACCCTATAAAAATATATTCCCCAAGGCATGATGAATGCCGTCTTTTCCGCATCTTCCTCATCCATTAAAATCTGGTGATAGCCCGCGTAACAATCCACGAAGGAACCAATCTCATGTTTGGCACAGTTGTCAATCAATATATGGATGTTTGGCAGTGAGAAGTTATCTTTTGGACTCGCCTTATTGAGATCACGGTAATCAACGCACACTCTGGTCTTTCCATCCTTCTTTGGTGTAGGCACAACATTGGCTAACCAGGTGGGATACCGGGTGACCCGGAGGACCTTCGCATTAAACTGCTTGGTGACATCTTCTTTGATTTTTACACTGATATCTGTTTTGAATTTCCTCAGCTTCTGCTTGACTGGAGGGCATGCGTGGTCAGTGGGCAATTTGTGGACAACCAAGTCGGTACTTAAACCCGGCATATCGTCATATGACCACGCAAAAACATATTTGTACTCAAGCAATGCTTTGATTATTTCATCCCTGAGAAGAGCTTCCAAATGGACACTTATTTTTGTTTTCCGAACATTTTCCCGATCCCCTAAATTGACTGCCTCTGTATCATTCAGATTAGGTTTGGGTTTTTCCTCAAATTGACTTAATTCTTTACTGATTTCTTCAAAGGCTTCCTCATCATCATATTCTACCTCGTCATCACACTCAATTTCTTGTATTATTATTTCGGAGTTAGATTGGTAATCAAGACTAGGCCGAAGACTCCACATACATGACACATCAGTGAGACCAGCATAAAAGGGACTGTACAAGAAAGAAAAGAAAGACAAAATAGAGGCTATCAGGAATGAAAAAGAGAGGAAATTGCATTTCATTAAAATTGTAAGATAACAAGGTTTAACTCATCCAAATGGATGGAACATAGCATCCAAATTACAACCTTGGAAATAATCCAAATTAAACTGAAAGGAAAATCAAAACTAACTACCACGACTCCCTCCGGGTAGGAAGAGGAGTAGCTTCCCAATTATTAAGCTTGGCACGGGCCCCCACAAACTGCACATCTGCTTTGCTTGGACCTTCGCCTGCCTCCACCATATTCACCCCATCAAACAACTTTTCAAACCTTTCCATCAGCTCCTTGTCGGGTTCCATCATTACAGAATGAAGCATTACCGTTGTTGGGTGCCTCTTAGTACCAGGCCGGACAAAGGAACGAAATAGGTGGGGTATGGGTTTTGGAAGGGTCTATGCTCTCTTTTTCATCTCCTTAGCTTGCCTTATGTCAGTAGTAGTGGGCTTAAAGCCTAACCCAAAAGTATCCAAGTTTCCAGGAAGAGACACCGGCTGTATGATGCCCTGTAACGAAGCACCTAAACCCTTTCCAGGTAAAAATCCATTATTTATCATTTTTGAAGCTACCATGATAGATGCAGCAGCTAATATGGGCCTAGGAATACATTCTCCTTCCGAAATTTTGGCAACTGACACTCTGGCCAAGACTTGGTAAACCCATGGACCTTTTTCATCCTCAGCTTCATCGAAAGGCATAATGGTATTACACGAATTATCCTCTCCATGCACCATAATTTCCTGTCGGTCCCATTCGAATTTGACAATTTGATGCAAGGTAGACGGCACAGCTTTTGCGGCATGAATCCAGGGTCGACCTAATAAGAGATTGTAAGAAACAGCCACGTCGAGCACTTGGAACTCCATTGTGAATTCAACTGCTCCTATTGTCAGTTCTAACACGATCTCCCCGACCGTGTCCTTTCCCCTTCCATCAAATCCTCGCATGTAGACGCTATTCTTCTGGACTCTCTCACTGTCCACTTTTAACTTTTCCAGGGTGGAGAGAGGGAAAATGTTTGCGCTAGACCCATTGTCAATCAATACTCGAGTAACTATAGAGTCTTCACACTTCACAGTGAGGTAAAGTGCCTTATTATGCTCAGTACCCTCCAAAGGAAACTCATCATCAGAAAATGTAACCCTGTTGACCTCGAAAATCTTGTTCGCTATCTTTCCAGATGATTTACAGAGATCTTATCCGGAACATGGGCTTCATTTAGAATCTTCATCAACGCCCGGCGATGCTCGTCCGAATGAATCAATAGAGACAGCACTGAGATCTGCGCTGGAGTTTTCCTCAGTTGTTCTACAATAGAATAATCTTGCGCCTTCATCTTCTTTAAGAATTCTTCAGCCTCTTCTTCAGTTACGGCCTTTTTTACTGGTGCTGGATTGTCTTTGGCTGCTTTAACCTTTCTCAAGTCTTCAGGGGCAAAGCATCTCCCTGAACGAGTCAATCCACGAGTTTCACAAACTTCTTCTTTAACTTCTTTTCCTTTGTACGTTACAGTCACTCGGTCGTAATTATATAGACGGCCTTTTCACTGACTATGGGCAACTGAGTCACTGGTTTGATGATAACCAGCTCTGTGTGAGCCCCTTTTACAACTACCACAGGCTTAAGAACTATTCCTGGTACTGTCACTTTAACGGGTTCTGGTTTTACTTTCATCACCGGTTCACTGTCTGTCTGTTCTACTGTGACCAATGCCTTCTCACCAATCAATTTCTCATCTATTTTGTTCTCACTGGCCCTAATCATCATCACGGTTTGTGACAGCTTCTTGCATTCCCCTTTTTGCACTAACTCAATTGTATGAGTCTCATGATGGGTGGGTAATGGATTCTAAGTGATATTAGGAATCTCTGGAGCCTGTACTTCAATCCGGTGGGTATCAATAAGCTCCTGGATGGCCGCTTTCAAATGCCAACACTTCTCTGTATCATGCCCTGGGGCACCTGAGCAATACTCACAATTCACCGAATGGTCCAGGTTCCTGGGGGGAGGATTTGGCAATTTGGGTTCAATTGGATTTAACATGCCCAACTGTCTCAATCTGTGGAATAAGTTGGTATAAGATTCTCCTAACGGAGTGAAAGTCTTTTTCTTTTGCAACCTATCATTCTTGGCAGCAGGGTTGGGTCGAAAACCGAGTCCAGTAGTGTTTTTATAAGCTCTCGGAGGTGGGTATGTGTTTTGAGTGTGGTAGGTATTTTGTGGGGTGGGTGCACGCCATGGTGCCTGAGGTTGAGGGTATGTTTGGGCATGGTGGACGGAGAAATGGGGAACTGGAGGTGGATAGTAATATTGTGGCGGGCCATATGGGCTATGTGGGTAGGTTTGGGGATGGGGCATGGTTGATGATAATATCGTGATGGACCCCTGGACCAAGATCTTGATTCTACTACGGTAAAATCTTCCTTTTTCTTCTTTCCCAATACTCCTCCAGTGCCGCTCTGGATGGCCTGGGTAGTTGCTTTAATCGCTGAATAACTCATAATCTTGTTAGTCTTGAGAACTTCTTCCACCATACTCCCCATTTTCACTACCTCATTAAAAGATTTTCCCACTGCTGACACCAGATGGCCATAGTAAGTAGGCTCCAAAGCCTGCAAAAAATAATCGACCATTTCGCTTTCCTTCATTGGAGGATCAACTCTGGCAGCCTGTTCTCTACACCGAAAACTATACTCTCTGAAACTTTCCCCTGGCTATTTCTCCATTTTGGTTAGTGACAACCGGTATGGAAAGATCTCTAAGTTGTACTGAAAATGGCTTGCAAATGCCTGGGCCAAATCATCCCAAGTGTACCATCGGGCATGATCTTGCCGTGTGTACCACTCCAAAGCAGCACCATTAAGACTTTGACTAAAGTATGCCATTAATAACTCATCCCTTCCTCCAGCACCTCTCATCTTGCTACAAAATCCACGCAGATATGCTACTGGGTCACCATGTTCATCATACAAATCAAACTTTGGTAACTTGAATCCCGCAGGCAATTGGACGTCAGGAAACAAGCACAAGTCCTTGTAAGCGACACTCACCTATCCTCCTAGACCTTGCATATTTCTGAATGATTGTTCCAAGCTTATCACCTTTCGTATCATTTCTTCCTGCTTAGGGTTTTTAGAAGGCTTCTCTTCTTAAGCTGAGATATTAAAAAGGGGAGTGTAAGGATATGGTTCCGTTGGTTTGAAGGTGGTTTCCGGTGGGTAGTAGTGGGTTTCCTGAGTTTGAAACAGGGGTTCACTAGAAGATCTCTGTAATGTGACGGGTGGAGGAGCCACAAATACGGGAGTGGTTGGAGGTGGAGGGCATGGAATTTGCTTGGGTGGGGGAGGTGGTGGTGTTTGGGAAGTAGTTGAATAGTATTGCTGGTAAGCAGGGTAGGCCGGAGAGGAATTAACTGTAGGAGGATCTTGTGGCTGAGCTAATGGTGGGATATTGGTAGGGTTAGCAGGGTTGGTAGTGGGTGTCCAGTTGCCCAAGCCTGGTACATTTCGGCCATCTGTTGTTTTAACTTATACAATTCCTCTTTCATGGCGTTGACATCCACAACTTCTTCCTACCTAGATGGGTCGACGATGCTTGCTTCTAACTCTTGGTTAACCATTTTTTACTTATCTTTAGAGCGGGTGTTGTATGGGTGGGTTGCCAGAATGCCAGTCAACTGAACCACTTGCCTGGACTCATCATCAACAATAATGTTGGTAGCAGTTAGGGCATTAATCAAATGGATAACCGCACATTTGGGACATGAA
Organism: Nicotiana glauca; assembly: GCA_026770625.1. Classification (NCBI taxonomy): domain Eukaryota; kingdom Viridiplantae; phylum Streptophyta; class Magnoliopsida; order Solanales; family Solanaceae; genus Nicotiana; species Nicotiana glauca. Next base: position 38,627 of record MU761005.1, on the reverse strand, counting down.
TGCAATTTTGCTCGACCGCTTGCGTCATTCCGACTTTGACTGTGACATCTTTCTTTTATCCTTGCCTTGTTATTGTTTCTTTGTTGCATATTTTCCCTTCTCTTTTGTTTTTCGTTTTCTCTCCTGTTTTCTTTTATTGCTCCGCTCTTCTTTTCATTTTAGTTTTTTTATTCTTACTATATTTTCCTTTTTCATATGGTCGGATCCTATAGGGATTGCCTACGCATCTCAATCAGATCAAATGCAATAAATGTAAAATAGAAACAAAATGTTTTTTGGAATTTTCAATTTTACTAATAACAAGCATTTCAAATACAAGGACTCAAGACTGACGCATGAAGATAACTAACAGACTCTAAATGATAAGACGGGCTACAAAACCATCAACAACTATTCTACTTCAAAATGAAAATGCAGACTGACTTGAAATGAAAATACAGACTTCTAATAACTGATACACTCTGGTAAAAGTGAAATACAGACTCTAATGACAATCATGAATACATCAAAGCTCCTGGTGCCCGCGGGACATCGTTCGGTCTCGCCGCGAGCCTATGTGCAGGTTCCCCTTGGAGTCTATCTAGGTCACTCATTATCTATTTCAAAAATATCATCACTGAGGCAAAGAAGGTAGTCTGAGTCATATTCTATCACATTTGGCATTTTCTGGTGATGTGGTGAGCAATAGCTAGGATTCTTTCTCTGATTATGCCTTTTTCCTGAAGCAATCTCCCTATCTGTTCGGCCTTGGCCTCCAAAGTCTACTGATTTCGCTCCTGGAGTTGTTGCAGGTCCATTTCTAATTGTGATAAATGTTGTATAATACTGCTCTCTTTCAACCTTGAACTTTTTTGCTTGTTTGATAATTTTGTTTTCTGCGGTAATGACATTTTTCCTCAATCCCCAACCTCATTATCATGTTCTTCTCTCAGCTGCTGAATCATGCGGGCTCGTTCTTCTGCTTTTTTAGCCAACTGTCTTCGAACCTCAGCTAATTCCCTTTCTGCTTTATTGAGGTCGAAACTGTAATCATTTACTTTTTGCCTTAAATTTTCTACAAGCTTTACATCTTTGGCATTCCTGACAGGGTTTTCCACCGCTATCTTCATTTTCTGGATTTGGGCTCGTAAGGCTTCATTTTCTTTGGCCAATTTCTTTTTCTCGCCCTCATCAGCCGCAACTTGCACACTGTTTTCAAACTTAAGATCTTGGACTTGTTTTTTCAGCTCGCTTATTTTTGCCCTGTACTCGTTCTCTTTGGCTAGCCAAGCCCACTATTCTCTTGACGATTTGGCAAACTCCTGGATGTGAGTTCTTTTAGCTGGCCTTTCATGCTCACATTCTCTCCTATACCAAGCAGAGTATTCGGGCGACACTTCGCCTTTGGTCCAATCCTTTACGCAAGTATTTGACTTTAAGTATTGGCATTCATTCCAAATCTGGCGGACCTTTGCTTCAGGGAATTGTCCATCAGGAGTAATCTCAACTACCTGAGTACTAAGATCACCATCCTTCGGCACTATTTGGCATCTTCCGAGCTCCCTTAAAACCCGATATGGAGCATAGGGCTGAATGCTTTTAAGACCCATCAAGAGAATATGCAGCCTTGCTGCTGGCATGTATATGATTTCATTAACAGGCAGCCATCCAAGCGTCCATTCTATTTGACTAGCAGTGAGGGACCGAAAGTATGTTGTCCAACCTGTGAATCCTTCCGGCAAATTGACCCCTTTAATCCTCGTGTAGAACTCTTCTATGCATGTTTTCTCTGGAGACCCATAGCTCAAAAACTGAGGACGATGGCATAGGTGCTCGGTCATCCACATTTGCAGTAGTAGATTGCATCCATCGAAGAAGTCTTTCCCGGCCTTACAGGTTGTAAGAGCGCAAAAGATATCGGCTAATATCTTAGGTGCAAGAGTGCTTTTATCTTGAGTCATTAGAGTACTGACGACCCCGGCTATTTTTGTGTCAATGTTTCCATCTTTCCTTAGAAATACCACAAGCCCCAGAAAAACCACCATGAAAGCGACATGCCTATGCTCCTCCCATTTTTGACGTTTACCATTACTACATATCTTGCTTTCCGGATTATTGAATCCCCCGATGTGGCCATATCTATGGTATATGAAGTGTGGGGTGCAAAAGCCATTTTCCAGATCTGCGTTGTGAACCATCCTATGTATCTTCAGAGAGTCTAAAAATCTGTACACGGCTACAATGCTCGGGGCCACTAAGTATTTGTCTTTTAAAGGAACCTCATCTTTCCCTATGTACCCAGCCATTTCTTCTAGTGTTGGGGTAAGCTCGAAGTCTGAGAAATGGAACACATTGTGTGCCGGGTCCCAACACGTCACTAGTGCTCTGATAATATCTCCCCGAGGCACAATTTATAGCAAACCGGTAAGCCCTTTCAAATATTTCTTGACTTCATTTTGCCTTTCGCCTCATAAATCATTCCACCACAGACGTAACTCCAAAGGGATCTTATTCATGATTGATAATGGTTCATTTTGAGTTGTGCTAACCTGCACATTTATTAAGGTGATTTAATCATTATTTGTCCTAAAAGCAGAGACTGACACTATTCTTTTTTATTCAAATTTCTAATTTTAATCAAATTCGGTTTTGCAAATACGACCTTTCAGCATTTCTGGTGAAGATTTCAAGGCTATGCCCGCAAACCGTTTAAAATGACTCAGAGTGGTTGTTCTTGCAAAAACAGCCTTCCGTCATCCTTTTTGGGGACATTCGGCTTATTTTTCAACAAGAATGGCGTCACCCAACTTATTGGATAAAAATTAAAATTTTGGTATTTTTCGGCTATTTTTTGCAAAAGGGGTGGTTGGACCCGATGAGGGTTGCCTACGTATCTCACATACGGTGAGAATCAAACTAGCGTAGTTCGGGCAAATTAACGAACTATTTTATAACAAGACTTTTTTTTTCATTTTTATTTTTAGTATTTCAAAAGCAAATAACAAAACTACTTTCAAAAGCAATACTCTTTTTTCATTTTTATTTTTTCATGGCAAGACAAACTATTTTCCTTTTCTATATATATATATATATATATATAATATATATTTTGAAAACAAGACAAAATAACGACTCTTTTTCCTTTTTTTTCATTTTCAACAAACAAATAAACAACTTATTTTTCCCAAACTAAAATAAAGACTCTTTTTTTCTTTTTCTTTTTCTGCGAATAACTTTCCAAAAATAAAGAATCTTTTTATATTTTTCCTTTGCTTTTAGTAAACAAATTATTAAAAGTAAAATATTTCCATTTTTTTCATTTTTTTTTCAAAATTTTGGTAGAGTTTCGACAGCATTTGTGCATCGATTTTTCTAAAACTAAACAATTAATTCTTTACAATTCTATTTCTCTCTTTTTCTCAATTTCACAAAATTTTCGATGTTCAAAAGCCGGTCAGCATGCAGGCCCGAGATAAATAAATGCAACACGTAAAATATATCATGGTGTCGTTTCATTTCCAGTTACCTGTCCTAGACGGACCCAACCCCTGTGTTGAATCTCCTAAGTCAAATGCAACATGATGCAAATAAACGCTCCTATTAGGGATCCGTCATGAAGTCAAGTTATTCTAAGTTCAAAACCTGGGTATGTGTTCTAGACTGTGTACCCGAGCGGACAACTCAAGTCGAGGAGGGGGCTACGTACCGAGGACCCGCGGGATCGTCCAGCTTAGTAACTTGTCCGGCCTATTTCTTATTTCAGGGTATTGACACTAACAGAATAGGGAGTCTCAACCAGTAAGCACATCCCCGGAGGTGAGAAGAGAAGGGTTTCGGCACAGTTTATATGTATAGTTCAAATAATATCAAAACGGTAAATCATTTAGCACAATAGGCATGGAACATGTAGGAAAATCAAATAACATCAAATACAACAATTATTTTAAGCTCGAATTCTTAATCCTTGAACCGAAGTTCTGGGTTTGCTATTCCCAGCAGAGTCGCCAGAGCTGTCACACCTCCTATTTACGCTTATTTACTACACCCCGGGAGGAGTATAATAAAGGAGTTTTTTCAATTAAAGGACAATCAAAATGGGATTCCTATTATTTAAGATTCAGAGTCACCACTTGGGAGATTTATGGTGTCCCAAGTCACCGGTTTGAATCCGGAATCGAGGAAAGAGTTTGACTCTGTTTAACAGTCGCGATCCAGAAATTCGGGTAAGGAATTATGTTAACCCGGGAGAAGGGGTTAGGCACTCCCGAGTTCTGTGGTTCTAGCACGGTCGCTCAACTGCTATATTTGGTTATAATCTGATTTTTATACATGTTAAAACTCATAGTGTATTTTAGAATTATTTTCAATTATTAAGAAAGTGAATGTCGTTTAAGAACGTGTTTTCGGATCATGTCCCATGAAATGCACCCGGATCCTCGACACATTCCTATTCAACGTTTTTGGATTTGTATTTGGTTTGCATGAAATGCACACCCGTATTAGGAAGGTAAGATTATTAAAAACGCACCTAAAGTGACTAAAGTCTTTTTAACTTTGTGGGAGGCCGTGAAATTCGCTAAACGACATGCCCCAAGTTCTAAGTATATTTTTTAATCAAGTAATTAATGAGGGCCATGCAATTTGTATATATTTTTTGTTTGGCGAGGCTCATCTCACTTTTATTATTTTAAAGGCCAACCTAAAGCAAACTAAAATGTTCTATTTAATTGTCTCTAAAAGGCCAATTAATTCACAAATATAAATTCGGGCCTCAAATTCAAGTCCGAATTCAAACAAAAGGGGAAAACCTTTTAGCTTGAATCCGCTACCTAATTCAACATCCAATTTTATATTTATGAATTAATTCCCTATATATGCTTAATACAGTTTTAATGATTTTCTGATTTATGGAGATTTTGGGCCCTTAAAGGTCTGGCCCAATAAACATAATTTGGAGATGCAGAAACTCGTGGGCCTTTTAGCTTATGGGCTCCCAAGCCCAACTCTATTTTAACGAGTTTGCTTGTGTGATTGTAGTCCCAGGCCTCAATACAGCCCAATTACTTGGGCCCAGCGTAAGTAGAAGATAGTCTCAGGCAACTGTGGTACCTCAAGCCTGGTATTGAATCCCAACAGGCACAAACACAACCCAAGCGGCTATGGTGCCAGTATTGAGCCCGCCCCACAGCATAATTTGATTCCAAACAATTATTAGCTTAAAATTTAAACAGTCTAATAATTAACGGTGCCTAAACAACAATACTAAAACGACTAGTTAATGTTGCTAAATCAATACTCAGATGACTTATAGAAATGAAAGGCTATTATGACAAAAAATATTCCATTCGTTTTTAATTGTTAATAAACATGAAGATCACAAATCTCTAAACCAATTCTACTTCAGCTATCCTTCTGATTTTTACTAGTTAAATTACACAGAATCAAACTAACTAAAACCAATAGAGAATATCCATTACAACTAGTCTAACAGTCTATTTGCATTAGATAACCATATTGAGTTAACTATGACTCGTGTCATTTCAAGAGTTCAGTTTAATAGTCCAATGTCATACAACATTTAATCACTAATCACTGATTTTAAAGATGATCCTAATTATGCATACATCTACCATTCGTATAACAGGAAACACATAACTAATGTCAACTAGAAAACACAGGCAGCCTTCAATTGAACATTGATCCTTGTCTATTTCATTTTTTAACTTCAATGAGCATACATCAAGGCAATTCGAAGTAGTGTACCTGGATTTGAATCATAGCAAGAGAAACAGGAGCCAGCAGGAGCAGATGAATAGCAACAGCAATTTAACACTTAAAACAGCCCAGGAAATAGATTGATCCGCCCAGGAATATTTAAATCAAATAGTATTTAGCAGATGCACTTCAACATAGCACCAACTCCAACCAGAAATGTATATAGATGAACCAATAACCAACAAAAACACCCTAAAACTAGACTAAGGCAATCAAATCTAACTTGAAATCAACCAGCACACTTCAAACTACTCAATATCACCAGAAAATGAACTAAAAGAGGCTTGACTATCAATTAAACTTGAAATCAAAATGCAATCAGCAATGAAAAAGTGATATTTTTTTGGATTTTTCTATTGGATTTCTATTTTTTTTTTTGGTTTTTCTGTGTAAAACTAAGATCTAGAAGAAGATTTTTGAACTTTCTAAGATTTGAAATTCAAAATGCAGGATCAGATTTGTAAAGAGGATTTTGGGGGGGAAATTTTGGGGCTCCAAACTTGTTAAACAAGGCAGGTTAATGCCATTTTATAGGCAAAATTAGGGTGCAACTTTCAGATTCAAATTTTACAAGTTAGTCCCTCACCTATTTCTATTTCACCCCTTGTTTTCTGACTTGTGCTACAAGTAACTACCACTAGAATCACTGAAATTCACTTGTACCCCTATCTAGAAGGTTCTAGAGGTTTCTAATTCATGTTACTGCCGGGTTCTTCTTATCTAAAAGTCTATATTACCCTTATTTAAATTCTGAAATTGCTATTTTGGCAAAACATGCCATTTTTGATACCCAAAACACCCTCAACCAATTACTCAGAATTACCAGCTTTTATTTGACTTCTAATTGACTAAACTAATCAATTCAAACCTCTAATTCTAACTAATTAACTCAGCTATAACCAAAACAATTTCAAAAGACCTAAGATTGATTACCCAAAACTTGGTTCACATTCAAAGAGTCCCTCAGAATAAAAACAACTGGGCAAACAAAATACATCATGAAATTAAACTTATAAACTAAATCGAATTGCAGAATTAAAAAACAAAATCAAAAGCACATTTAAACATACTTTTACCCTAACTGTATTATCAAAGGAAATTAACCAAACTACTACATTCAAAATAATTTGTTTACAGACTAACTACCCTAATTAATAAACAAACTCGACTACTCATGCATGAACAGATAGAACTCATAAAACTAAAACAAAAACAAATAATACGAGAATAGGAGAGGAAGCAGAAAAATAAAGAAAGAAAGAAAAATTGGAAAGAAAATAATAAAAGAAATGAAAAGAAAAATACCTATTGAATATCGGAAAATGGAGAATGAAGTTGGAGCCATCAAATCTTCTATATTTCCAGCCAATTCCGATGTTAATCGTGTGTTCTTTATGAGAACACACGATCAAAACCAGATTAGACTTGAAAATCTCAACAGAATCCTATTTTGGAATTTCTAGGGTTCGCCCTGTGATTCAAAATTCGAGGAATTGGACAATGATTCGAGGGTAACCGAGGCTAGATATCGATAGGAAAAAGGGGTAAGGGACCAAGGGTAGAAATTTGGGATTATTTGGATGATTTTGTATTTTGGCCGGAAAACTTCGATCTAAAATTCGAAGCGTTTGGCCAGGATTTGGGAGAAACTATTATGGGGTTGGAAAGTGGAGAGGAAGGCGATTCTAGGGTGAAATTTTGGTGAGGTTTGGAGCTCCGCTGCCGCCGGCGTTAGGGCAGAGGGCGGCGGAGATACAGCGGCGTTACAGGGGAAATATACGAGGATGATAATGATGGTCTTAGGGTTACTGAACTTTTAAGACACTTTTAATTAATGTGACAGATCAAAATGAGCCGTTGGATTAATGAGATGAAGGGCCCAGATCGATGTACCTTAAGCTAACTCAAAACGCCGTCGTTTCAATAGGGGGCAGGCTGGGTTGATAGGGTGTGGGCCAGGTCTGGTTTGGGGAAGGGATCAGTTTTGGGCTTGGCACTATTTAATTGCAAATGGCCCAAATTTGGATTTCTTTTATGTTATTTTTCCTTTTTGATTTTGTTTTCTTTTCTCTTTTTGTTATTTTATTTTGTATTTTTGTATATATTTTGATTTTATTAAAAATGCTCACAATCAACTTAACACTAAAAATTAGATTTCCTAGTTAATTCCTAATTAAAAGAAAAATGCAAACTAAAACTAGTTTGAACTAAAAATGCAAAATGGACCATTTTTATTATTTTTTTAATATTTTATTCTAAAACAAATTAATACTAATTAATACTAAAATGTGAAATTAAATCCCTAAATACAAATGCATATTTTTTTGTATTTTCATATGAATTGTCATGCACAAATAAAATGCAACATTTCCAAAAATGCCACAAAATTCACAAAAAATTGCAAAATAATAAAGAAGTTATTTTTTTTTAATTTTTGGAAACTATTTGCTTAGGGTAAAAATCAGGTGCTCACAATGTCGAGGCCCTGAGCTAGGTTTTCCTCCTTCGCACCTCGAAGCTGGCATTCGAGCGAAGCTAACTGCTGTTTTAAAGTTTCCTTCTCAGAGGCGAGATCGTCCATACCCTACCTCCACCCTAGGGCCTCGGTTTCTTTCATCTTAAACTCCTCCCAAAGCTGCGCCTCCAAGTCAGCTTTCTAATGGAACTGCGAAATTAAAAGTGTCAGCCGCCAAAACAAAGCGAGTACATAACAGTCCCTCGGGAGCTATATTACCTTCTCAACATACTCGGATCCACCTTGGCATGCCCGCGTCAACTCAACTCAAAGATCATAGATCTCCACCTCTTTCTTGGCATAGAGGGTTTTGACGGCATCCCTCTCCACCAAAGTCTTCTTAAGTTCAACCTCGCATCGAGCGAGATCGGCTCGAGACTTGGAAAATGCCCTTTTATGGAACACCACAACCTTCATAAAAAAGGAGAAAGATAGATTCAAAATAGCTAAAACAAAGGCGCGGGCATAAAAAATAAAAAACTTACTTGTTTAAAGAGTTTACGAGCCTCATCAAAAATGAAAGAAGCGTCGGAGTCGGGGCCAACTTCAAGCCTGGCGAGACATTCTTGAAAGATGTCATGCCCTCCATGACTTGCTTCCACCTCAAAAGACCTTATATTCAGATCCTCCTGGATTTGTCCCTTGGAGAACTTGGGGCCAGGAGGAGAATCATCCACATTGATCAACCCGAGAGAGAGATCCACTCGGGGAATTCTCTTTTATTTGAAGAGGCTCGGGGTCAGGCCATTCAACCTCGCCCTCATAATGATATCCTGAGCAAGGCGCCTTCTTTCTGGACGATGGTTCGGGGACTTTGTTTGAACTCCCTTCGGAGATTTCTTCGGCTCTAGAATGAGCCACATCAACCGCTACTGGTTCGGTGAGCTTCAAAGCATCGGCATTCTTTCTTTTACGGTTCACCAACAGGCAATCGTCATCTTCTTCTTCCTCCCGATCCCAAAGAAGTTGGGCCGTTTCTAGAGATAAGGCCACTGGATCTGCCTTAGGCCTTCGAGCCAAGCTTTTCTTTGGCTTCGGGGGATTTTTAGATGACTCTCTCATCCTTTTTCTTTTTTTTTTGGGAGGATTCGGAGCCTCCACTTAACCAGTTGGGGCTGGCCTCAATTCAACGGCGTCTCTAAGACCTAAATGAAATCGATATCAGTATCCCATAACAAAAATACTGAAAAATAAACAAGAGAACTCACCATGGTTTTTTGCCTCCCATCGACCCTTGGCCAGATCTCGCCAGCAACACTCCGAGTAAGAGGAGGCGAAGGCAAGCTTCCGGACCCAGCCCTCGAGGTTCGGGACCCCACCAGGAAACCAAGCAGCGGCTACACTATCGTAAAGAGTTAGATCAAAGAAAAATATTAAGTCAAAAGAAAAGAAAGCAGGGTATACTCACTTTTTATGTTTCATACCTCAGGAAACGACATCCAGTCAGCAGGAATCAGATCGGAGGTCTTGACTCGGACAAACCAGCTCATCCACCCAGATCTTTGTCCTCATCGATACTAGAGAAGAGGGACTTTAAATATTGGTGTTGCAATTTTATCAAGCACCCACGATATAGTCGGGGACTGTATAATCTGATCAGATGATCGAGGGTAAAACACATCCCCTCAATTTGGTTCAAAAAGAACTTGATTAAGTAACGGATTTTCCAGAAAGAGGGGTATATCTGGCCGAGTGTCACTCGGTATCATTGGTAAAAGTCGAGGATAACTAGGTCTATGGGACCCTGAGCCAGAATTGCAGGGCCCAACGTAAACGGGTTAGTAATTCACTCAAGCACCCCGCTTTATATGTGGTGATATCCTCCTCAGAGGAAGGAGTCACTATTTCCTTATTGTCCCATTTGCAATTCTCCTTTACTTGCTTGAGCTCGGCCTTGGTCACAAAATAAATATATCGAGACATGGGCTCGCATCGGCCTGGTGTCAAAATAGGTTTTTCAATTTTGAAATTGGATGTTATCTCACACGGTGGTAGGATGCATTCCTCGATACGAGGTGGCACTACCGGTTTACTCTTGGTCGATCGAGAAGATGAAGGAGCTTTCTCCTTTTGAGGAACAAATTTCGAAGTTTTAGCCATCACTATGCGGTAGATCCAAGAAGATGAAGAATTTTGTTATTGGAGAGAAGGGAGAGCTCAAGAAAATTAAAAAAAAGGCTAAATGAGACTTTGAAAGCAATGTGGGAATAAAATTTTGTAAGGTTGTGGGATTATAAAGGTCATTTAAGCGTGCTGAGGAAGCCAAAAGGCCGACCGTTAGCCGCCTCCAATTAATAATTTTGGGAATTGTACAAAAAGCAAATTTTCAGTCACTTCAACCACTTATGTCGTGATATTGGCACCAGGACCAAGGCGTCAAGAATTAATTTGTCAAAAATCACTAAGGGCAGCCTACAAGTCGAGTTCGAGCAAACACTCCCTCGACTATTAAGCCCAAGGGCTAGCCGAATTCGAGCAAATTCTCACTTGGGGACTATCTATCAAGCCTAAGGGCTAACTTTATTTCGAGTTCGACCAAACACTTACTTGAATATTAAGCCCAAGGGCTATCCGAGTTCAAGAAAAATCCCACTCGGGGACTATCTATAAAGCCTAAGGGCTAACTTTATTTCGAGTCCGAGCAAACACCCGCTTGACTACTAAGCCCGACGGCTATCCGAGTTCAAGAAAATTCTCTCTCGGGGACTACGAAAAGATTTAGGGGTTAACTTTATTTCGAGATCGTGCTCTCACCCAACGCGAACTCATGGATCATGATTTTTGGGGTTCGCGTTTAAGCTTAACTCGAAGATTAATGAGAACCTTGAGGGGTACTAAGCTCTAAGCTCGATATTTGGGCTAGATATTGAAACCATCTCATCAAAGTCTTTTAAAGATAAAGATAGAACAACATTCAGCACAGACTAAAAAGGATACAAAAGGATTTTTTTTTTGCTTCCAAGAAATATTTACAAATTACAGCTACGGCAGCCAAGAAGGATGCTTACAGAGGAGCAAAGAAAAAACAAAAGCCAAAGAACCTAATCCACTTTGAAGACTACATCCTCGGGAGTATCGTCTTTCCTCGAAGGCATCATTCCAAATCTCTGAGAACGTATATAGCAGGCAGGAGGCCCTCGATAAAGATAATTATATCTCCAACAGCCGAGATCGAACATTCCGTTGAAGTTTTGGGCCATCAAGCATTAAGAAAGAGCGAGCAAAAGGGAAAAACCAAAAAGGGGTTGCAAGGTTCACGAGCAATAGTCCAAGAGCGTTCATCCTCAGAACTTTGTTCCGATGTGGGATGCAAAAGTTAGTAGATAATAGTACCACCTCATTCCATGGAAAGCAAAAGGAATGAAGCGCCACACCAGGTTAAAGTTAAGAGAGATGTGCAGCAGTGTAAAGTTCACACATCTTCTGATACAGAAGAGATTCGGTTCCTTTCTCTCATTGTCTCGAGCCGAAGCTTTGAAAAAGGAAGCCTTGGCGTAACTAGTAAAGTCGCTACCATGTGACCTTGTGGACACCGGTCTGAACCATGGAAATAGGTGATTAGAGGAAGAGGTAAATAAGGGAAAGGACTAAAGGTAGATGAAGAAGGAATAAGTGTAGTTGTTGCCCAGCAAAGCAACCTCCTATTTATAGAAAGACGACGATAGAACCGGTGGCGCAAGTCGCCGACAAATACTGAAATGTATTAACGTCCTTGGGAAGCATACTTACATGACGTTTCCAGTCACTTCAAGCGCCTATGTCACATCCATGACATCATCACAAGTGGTTTGGGAGAATCGAGGTTCAAATTGTTTCATATCATTTCATTCTAAGAAACGCGAGGACTATCTGTGTACGGTCAAAATTAGGGAGCCCCTAGTTAAGAGAGTAAAAGAAGAGTTAGAGACGATGTGATGTCTCTCTTGATGTTCCAAAAAAGCATAAGAAAATCGGTCGCAAGCTAAAGTATGATAGAAAGACAAGGTTTCAGAAAGACAGGAGTAAGGATAAGAAAAGGTCAAGTGAGAAGGTGACGAAAATGGATAAGTCCTCGGGATTAAGCCCGTGAAAACAAGGGAGATAATGGTTTATCTAAGTCAAAGAAAGCTCAGTATAGCCTGAATGAACTCAAAGGAGTCTACGACTAATATCATTTGAAAGAGATGAGGGTGTAATTGTGGTAGATAAAGAATGATATTTGGACCTTCATTTGGAAAATGATTTTTTTTTTAAAGAGGAAGAAAAGGAGAAAAGATTTCACTAACGGCACGAGACTAGGATACCCTCCCCCATAAGGTTAATTACATTGAGACACTATGAAATACGATTATGTAAATCACTTCAAATATTCCTCAATGCAACGTAAGCCCTAGCGGTAATGTATTACATAAGAAGTTCCAAATCTTCAAGTAAAGGATTGTCAATCAACATTGAAGTGAATCAATAACGGACAGATACAAGTTAGAAAGTATGACATGAGATTACACATTCTTAAGAACGGTAACAAAGGAGAATTAAAGGTATTTCGAGGTCTTAAATTGGGTTATGAGTCCGAGTCTGGGCATCTTAAAGTGGAGGTCGGACCCGGCTAAGGGACACATACCTCGAGGAAGCTGATCAGAGGCCTGGCACGACCTTCATCGAGGACAACATGATCTCGAAGTCAATCAAGAAAGAGCGGGAATTTCTCAAGGACACGTGGACTAGGGCATAAATTAAAGGATAAGATTTGTACGAAATAGTACAGATCCATACTAGGTTGTTATACACATGTACCAACATAATTTTGTACCACAATTAGGAATGTACTATATTGGGGTTTTCTCCTCCTATATAAAGGGAACCCCAATCATTTTGTAAGAATAATTTGAGATTATTCAATGCAATAGAACATCCTGCTCTGCCTTTTCTTGTTTAACATGCTCAACTATTATTTTTCAGCTTTATTATCTTTACTTTACTATTCATACTTTATTGTTCTTAAGCTGACCTCAAGGTCCCTGGGATAACCGAGCTCGAGGCCCCTATTGTCGATACCCAATTTTTTCCCCAAAATATTTTTAAAATTGCATATATACCTTCAAAATCGTACATCAATAGCAATTGGTATTTTCTCCATAATTTTCCTATATTTTATTAATTTACCCAACATTTTATTTTCAATTAATAATTACAAAATGGCATTACAAATGATTTCAAAAGCATATCTTAATTTAATTTATTATTTTGGGTCCTATTCAGACCAAGTTATTTCATAATTAGCCAAATTGGTACCTTTTTGCTATAATTGCAATAACTTTGCAATTATAGCCCAAACATACAATTTTATACTATTTTTTGATCGAAAATTAGTCAATTATATTTCAAAATACTAAGTAACCATTTTAAATTATTTTCTATGCATGAAATTCATTTTTTGTGATTATTAACTATTTTTACAAATTATTCTAATTAATTTGAATTGGGTATTTAACAAATAGACTCATTTCATTTCAATTCTAGCCTAAATTGAATCAAATCCCAACCCAATTAAATCGGCCCAATCCATTAATCCCCCTGACCTAATTTCTTGTTTAATCTGGACTGTTGATCAATTTTGATCAACAGACCAGATTCACCCATACCATAATGAACCCAAAAGAATACCCCCCCCCCCAAACCCTCATTCCATTCTCTCATTCTCTCTTATACCCCACCGTTACATCATCTCATCTCTCTCAAGATCTCTCTGTTAAACCCTAAGATCCTCTCGCCGACTGTTGGCTCGCCGGTATCAATGGTGATTCCACTACCCCTAACCTTCATGGCTCCCGTACATGCCGAATCCTTGCTACTTTGAGGTCCTCAAGGGGACCAGAGGCTATTCAACTCACACCCATGGCCTTTTCATGCCGTTCTCAGGCCACCCTTGACCGTCCGAGTAAGATCTTTATATTCTCTATCTAGATCCATGGCTTCTAAGTTGGAAACTCTCCATCTCTGGGTTATCTCTCCCTGAAACCCTAATTTATATCTTGATCTCTTAGATCTATGACAGATCTAAGAGTATTCTGAGTTGTTTTGCTGTATTCATGATAATCTCTCCGATTTTTCAAATATGCCTCTTCATCTTCAAAGCTAGGGTTTCTTAACCCCTTTTCAAAATGACTTTTCCTCTGATTTTTAGTATTACTCTATGATTTTTACTATGTTCAAATGGTTTATTTAAGTTGTTCCTTTTATCTGATTCATTATGTTGAAAACCCTTTCTTGATCTTAATCTTGGGTTCTGAGAACTGTCCTTGCTTGTTTGTTCGTTCAATTTGTTCGTATGTTTGCTATTCATGAATATGTTCTATATTTCTATGACTTTAACCTATTATGCTCATTAGGATTTTTGATTTTATTCCTTCTCGCCCATATTGTGATTATCTCGTTTATTTGAAGCAATCTGTGTTAATTAACCTTAATCATTACTGCTCCTATTTGAATCCTTAACTTCCTTTAATTGATGCCTTTCACTTATATCTTATGATGATCTCCTTACTTATTTCAACCTCTAAATATTCTCTTGCCTTATTTTGGGGTTAATTATGTTGTCAAATTGATTCTTAGACATTTTTCTTAATTAGAATTTGTCGAACCTAGCCTCTATTACATGCTATGTACTATGCTTATTTCCTTATGTGTCATGTTCAGTATTACATGACTTCATTCCTTATTTATCACTTCTTGTTACTGTTTGAATTTTAACTCATTAATTAAAGGAAATACCTATACGGATTTGATACTAATTGATACCTAGTTCCATAATTATTACTGAACTTTGATTCTTGCCTTAGTTTCTACCTGTTTTCAAACTATAAGTATCCTGCTTTTCATTAATACAACACGAACACATTGGTTCAAAAACTCTCTCTCACACAAAAAACACTCTTCTGCTCTTTTTTCTCCGGTTACTTGCTATTGTTCTAAGTCAGCCGGTTGCAAGCCACGACTGATTACTCTACTCTCTTGCTCCTCACTTTGTGTTTACTATCTTCTTTACTGGTATGTTCTGATTTCCATTCAAGTTTCAAAAACAATATGTTTCTTTTACTACCTCAGTTCATCATGTTTCTAGTATGTTTTCACTTATGGTTTTGTTGTTCAACTTGCAACTAATATGTTTAAGCATGCTTCTGAATGTGTCCCCTCCCTTAGACTCATCATGTTTATGAAATGTTATCCCCCTCCTAGTATACTCCAATGTGGCCCTTCCTTACTTATGTTTCTCTGATTTCTGGCATGAACCTCTGTGTGCAAAGTAGTTGACTATCTTTAAATTACATGATTCTGTGTTAATTTTGAAGTTCCCTAACCCCTTAGCATATTGTTGATTCTATACTTAAGTGCTCCTGCAACTATGTATTTACCTATGTGACCTATGTGTCCCCAAATCCCACTACCCCTGTTTGTGGTTGCTGAACCTGCCTTGGCCCTATGTTCTTGGTTATGTATGAACCTGTTTTGGGTGTTGTGTTTGGACTGTTGCTTGTTACTCTACTCTCTTTTCAAAAATGTCCTATTGAATAACTCCCCCTGTTATTTTACAAAACTATTTCAAACAAGTCTCTCTTCAAACTGTTTTCCTTCTTATATCTTTTCAAAACTATGTCGAGCACTCTCACTCTACTCTTAGACCACTAAGTTCTACCCTTTTTGTGTGAGCCTTGCCTTGGGACCCTTGAGCTCCTTCTGAACTTTGACACACAAAAGTTGGCCTTTCCATACTGCACTTACTCTGTCTTGGCTATAAAATCTACGTGTGAGCACTGTCCGGGATCCCTTGAGGTCCTTAGGGAACTCTGACACACCCGGATATGAGAAAGGCTATGAAACAATCTTGGCATTTGAGGTTCTGGAAATCTGGGCACGTTTTTAGGCTCTCTGTAGTGTAGCTTCTTATTTTCTTTTTCTAATTATATAATTCATTTCAATATTGGTCTGTAATAATTTGTTGTAAACGAATATTGGGGTTGGCTAGTGAAAAAGGGAGGGTAGTTATATATGTTATCGACACCAATGGGTAGAAACCATGCCTTAGGTTTACATTTCCTATATGCGCATTAGAATCCATGTGTAAGACTAACATTCAAAGCATGTCATGCATTAGATATCATGTTCTTAGGTTTAGTGTTTCAGCATCTCATTTGACATTATTTTATCACTTAGAAATCCCGCTTTAGGCTAAATAACAGAATTAACATAAAATTGTTGCTCCTGCACATCCTGAAATCATGTTGTAACTTTCTGGGCATTTAGAAATCATGATTTAGGGATTCTGCATATCCTGAAATCATTCCACATTTTTATATGTGCATACCCTGTTTTAGGATCTCGTTCACACTCGCTCAGTCACACCTAGTTAAACTACTGATGTATGAAAAGGACATAAAACAGTCTCGCATTTGATTATCCTGTTTAAGTGAAATTGGTCATAATCCATGTATATTTTTGCAACATTTATAACAACATGCTTTAGGTAAAATAACTTCCAAACTGTTTTAGTAACTCTAGTAACTGTTGTGTGTTATCTTACGCCTAGGCAAGCCTTAGGTAATCAACCTCTATAAAACTATAAACTATTCTTTGTGTTTACTACTTAATGGTTAAAAAGCTTAAAATCGGTAGGCAAGCCTGATTAGGACTTCCTCTCTGAGTTATGTAATAAATTTGACTCTGCTACCATGCTTAGGATCTGAATTGAGACCTTAATTGTGTATGAGTCATGCTGTTTGTGTGTACTATGTGTGGAGGCATATCTGGCCTTTTATTTGTCTTCTATGCTCCCCTTTGATTGAAGTCCTATCTGTTCATTATATGTCGCCTTAGTATTTTACCTTTAAACTTGAGGGTCTGCCTAGAAACCCCCTTTTATAGGATAGGAGTCCTAAATTCCTCCGGGTCTGATAGTAAGGGATAGGTAACAACATGCAATAGGTTTTCAGACCAACCCTCACTTTAATTACCTTCATGGGGCGGGAAAGGGTAGATATGGATATGATGACCAGAGCATTAATACCACATGTAGCCCCTCTTTGAATAGTTTCATACTATTGCATTAATGTGATCTATATTATAAACAAACCTAGGAAACCCTTTTACATTCACAAATATGCTTAGATTGTAATTCTGTTCAAAATCTAGCTTTTCATAAACTGTTTTTTTTAAACATCCGTGTACTTAAACTTAAATACCCTTTTATTTGAGCCATACTTGTTTATTTGCTAAATTATGAAAATCCACAAAAGATGTTTGGCCGGGAACCACACTAGTGGATCCTGAGGGGTACCTAACACCTTCCCCTTAGGATAATTTCATGCTCTTACCCTGTCTCTGGTTACCAAACGTAGTTATCAATGAACCCTTTAGGTGCCCTAACGCACCTTAAATCGTTAGGTGACGACTCTTCAAAATGCAAACCCCTTTCCCAAAAGGAACGAGTTGTCTCAACCAAAATGTAATAAACCTAATTTTGCAAGAAAAAGGGGCGCGACACCTATTGCTCCAGCAACACTGATTTGGTTCACTTTTCCTTCTTACTTAAGCTCAATATTACCTGTATAATCGTTAGAATTAGAATATATTATGTATCTTGAAAACCACAAATTATCTTTAATTGTTACTCATATTTTTCGAGGCAACCACACCATTCATCAAAAATTTATCCCACCATCATGATTAACCAATTTATAACTTCCAACATCACATATATGACCATCCATCTACACCCAATGAACAAAATTCCATCAAATAATCATCTTTCAATCTCTACGATAGTTATGTCGTTAAATTGGGAACTTATGGCTTTCAATCCCCATACCAAGAGTCCCATTACTTATTCATACTCATATTTCCTTAATAAATCCATATATATAAGTCTAAGGGTGTAGGATTACCATTTCTAAAGGAATCTTGCAAAACCCTCATTTGAGTTATTGAAGAAATCTCTTGAAGATATAAGTATTTTATGTGTAAATTTCATCAATACTAGTGTAGGAATTATGGAATTTCATACCAAGATAGTGGGGATTACTTACCTTGAAGATGGAAGGATATAAATGTCTTGAGAGAGTGGAGGAAAGCCCTAAAATTCGTCCAAAAGAAATGGGAAAAATGGACCCCGAAAATGTGTTTATAGGCCGAGATTTAGGATGCGGCCTCGGATACTTCGCATCCCTAGTTCACTCCTCTCAGGAGCTTGGATGTTCACCCGGATGCTATGGCAGCACTTCACTTCCAGCCCCTCTTTCCGGACGTGGCCTCAGGATGCTTCGCATCCGTACACTCCTCCGCCAACCTTTGGTAATTTGATTGTAACTTCTTGTAGGAATGTCCAAATGACAAAGGGTTTGAAGCATTAGAAACTAGACTCGAAGATATTTTATTTGATAGGTTGTGCATTACATAAAACCTTATATATCTATAGGTATGCTCATCCAAAGTGTGGTCTTAGGCATACTCATTTGGAATTTTAGTTTATCATGTAATTTTCCGACTTGGCTTAGACTTAGGTCTCTCCTAGACCCCAAATAACTTATGATATGCCTCATACACTTATTATCATAATCGATTGATAGACATCACATCAATACTCATTTAATCATCCACAATTGATTCAAATTTAAAAGGTATTACAAATGTACACTCGTAGTACTACATAATTGAGGTTATTAAAAACAGGGAGTATGATCGCTATGATCCTTTTTTAATTGCAGAAAAAGTTTGGGAAGTGCACTATGCTCAATATCCAGTGCAAAGGGATAAGGCTGATTGGTTGGTTGCAATCAAAATAAAGCCTGTTGGTAGGGTAGAAGTTGAGAATGTACTAGATGTTGCTTACCAAACAGATATCTCAACTGTTAACCAAATGGTGGATGATCAGTTAAAAAATTACTTGGAGCATCCTCAAAGCATATTAGAAGAAGTTGATATGGAGGAAATAACAATCATAGAAAATGAGGATGAAGAATCACCAAATGAAAATGAAATAAGTGAAGAGGAAGGATTTTCAGGTGAGGAAGGATGCGTCGACAAAGATGACTAGCATGTTAGTTTTTTCAAGCGCTCTCAACTTATATAGATTTATACTCTTAATTCTAACATTTTCTTTAATTCATACAGACGACCGGTAGGGGTCAAGGTAGGTCTAGGAAGGATAAAAGGCCTATTGATCATGATGATGGTGCTACACCCTCGCTTCCTTCTACTCCACTCTTGCATCCCTCTGCTGCTGATGGCCGGTAGCAATCTTCTAGGCACACATCTATTCCACCACATCCATGTACTTATCATACTACCCACCATTCTTCCTCCCAACATTATTATTGTCATTCTCCGCTAGAGGGATATACACCACTTCCTACATATGATCCTACAGGTAGTTATATGGGTCCAACGAGTTAGCAGTCGCATAGCCATGTGGTACGCCCGTCATCTGCTCAATTTGCTTTATCATCAGCTGGATCGCATCCATCTAGATTATAGCAAGATGGATCACAGTAGTGGTCTGGATCGCAGCAGAGGTCTAGATCGATGCATGGGTGTCACTACTAGAAATTGAAGCTATGGCAACGCTTTTTATTGCCACAGATCTGTAACCGTTGCCATAGATGGTTTGTTGCTACGGTTTCAACCGTTGCGTAAGGTAATTGGTAATATACAATCAAGGTTAGTACGTACCAAATGTTATACATCTTCTTCTATTTCTTCTTCTCCTCATTCCTTGCTTGGGATTTTACTTTGGTTCAAGGCAGAGTGGATATGGTAATATCCTTTTTTCTTCCTATAGATGTGCCTATTTCGGTATTATTAGTATCCAACTTCTTTTATAATAGCTCCCTTTTCTGTGTTGGTTGATTTTTATGCTATATATTGTCTTCTTTAGATTCTTGGTCAAAAGGTGAGCAAAACCTGAATATGCTTGCTTGTTACAAGTAGATATCCATATCCCTTATTTTGCCACGGTAATAATTTTTCTCATTATTCGCAACCATAAGCCAGAAACTAAAGGATATAGTTTCTCATTGTTAGCAACCATAAGCCAGAAACTCCAGTTTATGTGTTTGTCGTACCTTCAATTGATATGTTACAATGTTGTCCGAATAAGTCTTGTTAACTGGAAAGCGGTAAAGGCTTTCAATTGCGAAATCTTTTTTTGATATAATGTTGACTTGGAATTTTCTAAGGAGTAGATATATGCTGCTACAACTTTCTTTTCTTTTAGAACACTCTGAACTCATTTCTTATTGTCGAAGTCACTATTAAAATTGTATGCACAAAGTGATACATATCTCTACACAGGTTAAACTAATCATATGTTTTTTTCTCAATGTGGAAAGTACTAACACTATTTGGAAATCACACCTTCTAATTGGTCTGTATCTTAATAACCCTATCCAATATACTTATCTCCACCACATATATCTGAATAACAAAACGTTTGAACATTTAATTTAACATTACCTGACTGAAACACTAAGTTCTTAACAAATTAAAAACTACAGCATGTATCAGACTTTCTATATAAAATTAAAAGTCAGAGTATAAATGTATTTTTGTACTGAAATAGTCTCCAGCACATAGGAATTACTTCACTTGCAGAAAAAAAGATACCTCTGACCTTTCCCAAGCTCCTTTTCTTATCCCCTTTGTGAGGTTGGTCACCACAACAGATCCCACAATTGTGGCTTGACCACCAGAGTAGCATGCAATTCATAATAACAAGAATGGTAATAATGTTAGGATAGATAAAGAAAGCCATTACCCAAAATTTAAAGCTTACTCTTAATATTGTCTGCAGGCTTTTCAGCCTCAGCTTTTAATAAGTATTACTGTAAAGTTGCTAGTTGCTGCTTCATATTTCAAAATATTTTAGGTCAAAAGTTGTTTCCTTTACATATTTAAATGGGTAAGTGTAATAATCTTGATTTCTTGCTTCATGTTTTAACTTGTTTTAGAAGTTTCTGACTTTGTCAAATGTAATCTTAGAATAATATTGGAAGAAATTGAATTTGTATGTTGCTTCTTCTATTGTCTAATATATATATATAGTCCAATGACTTGATGTCTTTACATAGTTACCTGGGTAAGTTCAAAGATCTTGATTTCTTGTTTCATATGTGCCCTTTCTAGATGTTTATTACTTGATCAATATACTCTGTATCAGATTGGAAGACTTGATTTCTGAAACTGTTTTATTTTTTATTTTTTAATATATAGTTCATAAAAGTTAGCTGCTTTTACAACTTAGTTGGGTGTAAGTGTAGTGATCTTGATTTCTTGCTTCAAATGGAAGAAATGTACAATCAGATCATGTTGTTTTATTCATAAAAGTTAGCTGAAGCTGTTCCATTACTTTTATTCCTTTGAAAAAGTAATGGAAGTACAATCAATTCATGTTGTTTCATTCAGAAGTTTAAAACTATTAATAACTTTATTTATCCTCTTTTGTAGGTGGAGTAGATCAAGAAATGGATGATGAAGAAGAACTAGACCTTGAGATAGAATTTTGAATTGTTATAGATGAATGTTCTAGGAATCTTTTGCTATCAACATTTTTGAAACTTACTTACTCTCTTGAAATGTAATAAACTTATGCACTTGGAGTACAACATTTGCTTTATGGATATTATTTGCTTGAAGAATAATTTTATATTATTAATAGTTTCATTTTATGATGTATTTAAAAACTAGTGCTATATTTTGGTTTTAATTAAACTGATATAATAGCCTACCAGAACGGTTGTAATAGGACGCAAATGACGTCCATTAGATAATGTAAAATGTTGCAATAGATCTTATAAAATATTCCAAATTGATCTATAAATCGTTCCAAATATAAATATAACCGTTGCGATAACTGACATAAACCGTTGTTATATCCATACATAACTGTAACAATAGCTTATATAAGTGTTGCTTTAAGTAATATGGTAACAGTTAAGAACCGTTGTGTAAACAATATAGTAACGGTTTTAAACCGTTCCAACTGAAAAAAATAAACGTTCTAACAGAGAAGGTGAAAACCGTTGTGATAGATGTATCTATAGTCACGGTGATGCAAACCGTTACACGAACCGTTCCAATAGGCCTATTGGCATGCGAGCGGATGTAACGGGTTATAAACCGTTCCAATATACCTATGGCAATGGTTTGATATTCTATGGGAACGGTTGTCCAACCGTTACCGTAGACCAATTTTTTAGTAGTGTGTGGATCACAACCATCTTCATCAAGGATCCCGTCTCCCTCTATACAGAGTTCGTCTCCTAGCATTTCTAGACTTCGTCTTCCAGATAATATCAGTGAGCCAGATGCCTCCCTTTCTCCACACGCTTTAGATTCATCGGATGATGATGATCCAGATGAAGTGCGATATGATCGTTATCATAGGATGATAATCAGGCCTGAGGGCAATGGGTAAGATTTATTTATTATTTTTTTATTTTTATTGAATTATAATAGCTACTCTTATTTATTTAATATAATTTATATATTGCAGGTTCATACCTAATATTTGAGTTACAATGACAATCACTGAAATTTTTGGCCGGTCAGTTGGCCAATCTTCTTGCTAGTGGTGTTTTTTCCATTCCCCGGTCTCGTGAGCCTTTCCCATGTACTAATCATTCTCGTCATGATCCTTTGAACTATGCCGATGATGAAAGTTCTAGGAGTGAAGATGGAAATGATGCTATATAAAACACTCATTGAATGGTGTGTATTGCTAAACAAATTATTGAACTTGACTGTTTTTTAGTTGAGACTAGTTTTGAATGATGATTGTATTGTTGATATTATTTTGTTATTGAACATTTGTATAGTTGTTGTTGTGGTTGGCATTTTTGTTGTGGTTGTTATTAGCTGTTGTTGTTGTTAGATAATGGTTGTTAGTGTTAGTTAATTATTGTTGTTGTTAGTTAGTTAGTTAGTAATTATTGTTGATTAATTATGCTTGAATGAAATCAATGTAATACTGCCATTATAGGATGTATTGGTTGTAATTGGCAGGTGGTGTAGCTTAAAAACAAGCATTTTCTGCCCATTTTTTACCTAGATATCAGACCAAAAACGGTCAGAAATTACAATTTTTTGCCCAGAAAATCATAATTTTCGCAAATTTGGTCGGAAATATCACAAAATTTGCTCGGCAATTCATAATTTTTGACCGAATTCGGTCGGAAATTTCAATAAATTCTCTAGTTTTTGAAATTTCCGACTGAATTTGGTCGAAAATGATGAAATTATATTTATTTTTTAAATAAATTAAAATTTTATTATAATTTACAACTAATTATTTAATTAAATAAAATTATTTTTTTTAAATTTCCCAACAAATTCGGTCAGAATTTGAAAATTAAAAAAATATATAATAGTTACTGACCGATTTCGATCAAAAATTAAAGTTTGACAGTCAGTCAACGCTTTGAAATTTCTGACCGACTTAGGTCGAAAATTTCCGACCGATTTTTGACCAATTAGGTCAGTACACGTTTGCTACCTTCATTTCCCTGACCAATTAAAATCGGTCGGAAGTCGGTCGAAAATTATCAATTTTCAAACGATTTCGGTCGGAAATAGTAGACGGAATTTCTCTATTTTTTAGTGTTGATATTTTTGGTGGTTATTAGATTTTTGGTGAATAGTTTGGTGATAATTGTATAAGAAAACTCACATTTGTGGTTTGTTGATGTGCAGGAAAGTTCCAAGTGTAGATGTCAGAAGAAAAAGGTGAAAAGGTCCGTGATATACAAAAGATAGCAAAGTAGAGTTTTTGATGATTGAAGACGATGATTTAGAAGTCAAATGGTAGCAAGGAATGAAGATTCAAGTAATAGATAGTAGGATTTAAAGGTTGGAGCTAAAGTTTCTCCCTAAAAACACATAATCCAACTTCAATAGAGATATCTCCAAATCTACGAGGAATTTTATCATTATTCTTATGGAAAAATGTAGATCCTTGAGTCTAGTTTCCAGAAGTTCAAACGAATCGTCGTTTCAACTCTCCTACACAATGTTATGGTATTTTTACTGGACACTATCATATAGATGCAAGCCCACATGCGCACCCAAGCTTCCAGCTGCGCGGCCGCGCACGTACGTCCCCGGAACATATTAGTCAGGTCTATTTTTGTAAATTTTGAGCAAACCCCTTGATCTATATGAACCTAAGCTCTTCTCAAACTACGCATCTTGGATTTTTTTAGCAACTTTTGGAGAGAAGAAGGCAAGGTAACAACAGAGACGTTGAATACTTCATCAGAATCACTCAATACGATATTTGTTTGAATTTGTGAGTTGTAATATTTTATTGTTCTCTTAATACTCTTGTGATGAATAACTTCTCCATTATGAAGTATTCGTTCTTAGGGTTATTGACATATATTGTGCCTTAATTATTATTTGTGGGTTTGATTTTTGTGAGTTGCTTGAATTTATTGAACGAGTTTCTAATTGAATTGCAAGGTTAATTGTGGTTTTTCTTTAATTGAAAGAGAAGTGGTACTGCAATTCTAATTGTGTTATCTTGTTTGGGTTAATTTCATGACTCTCATAAGTAATCGAAAGAGATTATAGAGTTATCAGTTGACCCAATTTAGAGGAATAGTCGAGAGACATTCTTCGTAAGATCATTCATTCAACGTATTCTTGCATACGTTCATAACACATATCATTAGGTTGTTAGACAACTCTAATTCATTCGGAAGAAGCATTTGAATTCTTAAGATAGCCTAATCATCTGTTGAAATCGAAAGAGTCAATATAACTTAAGAGTGAACTGAGCACAGAATTATATCCCGGATATTAATTGAGCATGTATCTTGTCAAAGCACTTATTTCTCTCATTGATATTCAATTATTGCTACTTAGCTACCAAATTTCCATTATTCATT
This sequence comes from Nicotiana glauca, assembly GCA_026770625.1. NCBI lineage: Eukaryota > Viridiplantae > Streptophyta > Magnoliopsida > Solanales > Solanaceae > Nicotiana > Nicotiana glauca. Next base: position 13,442 of record MU761005.1, on the reverse strand, counting down.
AGTAATTGATAATCTTAGTTTTTACTCTTAGTTCGTTGATAACTCAAAATCAAAGGTTTATTTTCCTAAATAGTGTTAAGTTGAAGATTTATTTGACATTATTTAAACCAAACCTTATGGAGACGATTTAATACTATAATATCTCTGACTAGCGATCCTAAGTTTTATGTATCGATTTTACGCTCATCAAAATTATAATACTATAGAGAAAAAATCAGTAAAATCAAAATGGTAACATCCAGTTATATACTTCAACATTAAATGCTATTGTCTTACTTATTGCGAGTTCTCAATATAAAAATATCTTATCCTCCATGGATTGGGTTATCTCGTTGGTTGATAGAACTATAGTTATTCAAAAGAAATTGAAACATTTCAAGATAGACCATGTAGAAATGGTTAACGAAATGCCTATTGATTAAGTTTGGATTGATTTTTCCTTCAAAAGAACCAAAGCAAAAAAGTAAGTTTTTCAAATATTGAAATCAAACTAAATTAACTAAGTTAGATTTTTATTGATTTGGTTTTTATTAATTTTTTTTTTGTAGTTTTTTGTCTATTTTTTTCCCCCTAAATATGAGACACACAATATATCACGACCCAAAAATCGACCTGATCAAGATGGTGTCTGTCATGAAACTAAGCCAGCTGATACCAATCTCAAATCTAACTGATGTTTCATAAAAGACGTTTTAAGCTATTAATTAACAAAATCCCATAACAAAAGTCTAAATAATAAGTGTAGAAAACAACACAAGCCCGACATCGAGGTGTCATTAGTCATGAGAATCTACTACAATCGTCTGACAACATTAAGACTAACAAAAACTAGGAAATTACTGAATACAACTAGGGTAGGGTAAGGAGGTAGAAAAATCAGGGCTGCGATTGCCAGGCAGCTACTTTGCTAACTCCGACGGACCTGCCACTGAGTAATCAATACCTACTATCGGGTTCAAAAATACCTGGATCTGTACATAAGATGCAGGGAGTAAACTGAGTATGCCAACTTAGTAAGTAATAAAGGTAAATAAATACTGAGCAATAGTGACGAGCAATAAAATATATACAGTTCATAAAATCTCAGTAGAATACAATAGGCTTTTAAAATCAGTTTTGAATCAACTCAGCTCATTTAAATCCAGTTTCAGTAAAACCATTTAAAATATATTTCAACAAATTTCAAACGAAATTATAAGACAATGAGTAAAAATGGTGAAAACATAATCAGCCCCGGCAAAACTCACTCATATACAGCCCCTCGGGCAACATAAATCACAAACAGCTCCTCGGGCAAACATGAATCGTAAACAGCACCTCGAGCAATCATCACTGTCACTAAAATACAGCCCCTCGGGCATATCTTACAATCACTCGCAAACAGTCCCTCGAGTATAACATGAATCAAGATCAGCCCCTCGGGCAAAACATCATATCACTCACTCAGGGTACCGGCGCTCATTGGGGGTATATAGACTCTGGAGGGGCTCCTATAGCCAAATGCTATAACAAGGTATCTCGTGGCATAAATCAGTCAGGCCCTCGGCCTCATAACAACAAGCCACCTCGTGGCATAAATCAATTAGGCCCTCGGCCTCACAATATCATGAATCAGTAATAAATCTGCTACAGCGTGCAGCCCGATCCTATAATATGTGACGACCCCAAAGGGTCATCACCGACTCTCTCCCTTATTCCGCGCTTTTGAGGCCTTTAAAACCTCACTTATAGTTTCCTCAATTTGCGTGCACAGTCCGGGCACGTAGCTGGAAAGCTTTTATGTTGAAATATATGAAATCTGTGAACAATTTGAAGAATTTTGATATTAATATGATTAAAATTCACTTCAGTTAATATTTTTGGTAAACGGACCCGGACCCGTGATTTGACAGTCCCGGAAGGTCCGTAGAAAAATATGGGACTCGGGCATGTGCCCGGAGTCGAAATCCGAGGTATAGAACCCGAGTAAAAGAATTTTTCTATTAAATTATTTTTCTGAAATTGTTAAGGAAAATAAAAATGAAAATTGATTAAAAGACTATGGTATCGGGCTCGTATTTTTGTTCCGACGCCCGGTACAAGTCTTATATATTGTTTAAGTGCTTTCTGTGAAGTTTGGTCGAAATTGGACATCGTTTGACGTGTTTCGTACTATAAGTTCCAAATTTGAAAGTTTATGAAACTTAGAAGAAAATCATGTGTTTTGAGGCTTGATTCTATGTATAAAATGTTACTTTGGTGATTTGATCGCATGGTAAGTTCGTAGGATAAATTTGAGGTTGTGTACATGTTTGGTTTGGAGCCCCGAAGGCTCGGGTGAATTTTGGATAGGTGTCGAGTTGTTTCTCTTAAACTTTGGGCTACTGATTTTTGCAACAGGTGTTTCAAACATGCAGGCTTCGCATTTGCGAAGCCTGGCTCGCAAATGCGAGTATCGCAAATGCGAAGTCTGCTTCGCAAATGAGAAGCTAGCCAGGTCCGCCTGGGATCGCAAAAGCGAAGAGCTTTTCGCAAATGCGAACAAAATTCCGCAAATGCGAAGACTGGGATCTGGGCAGGGTTTGCAAATGCGAACTATTTTCTCGCATTTCCCAAGTTTAATGGGTTCGCAATTCCCACATCCACAGCCCTGCAATTTTCATACTTATACGATTTTAAGCCTCAATTTTCATATCCCTCAAACCCAAACACCCATTGTCGATTTTTCAAGAACCCTTCCTTCTCCAATCCATTTGTAAGTTGATTTTCACTTAATTTCTTCAATATTTAACATCATTTATCATGTTTTCATCTTAAAAATCAAGGTTTTCATGGGCAAAAAGGGGAATTTTGGGTAGAATCTAGGTTTTCTTAAAATTGGGGATTTGGACCTCAATTTGAGGTCCGATTTCAAAACAAATCATAGATATGAACTCGTGGGTGAATGGGTAACCGGGCTTTGGTTCGAACCTCAGGTTTTGACCACATGGGCCCGGGGGCATTTTGGAAATTTTTGAGTAAAACTTTGGGAAATTCATTTTTATGCATTCAAGTTGATTCAATTAGCATTTGTTGATACATTGAAGTAATTTGTGACTAGATTCGAGCGGTTTTGTGGTGAATTCGAGGGGTAAAGCTATTCTAGAGGCTTGAGTGGATTTTTGGAGCATTTGAGGTAAGTGTTTGATCTATTGTTGATTACATTATGCACGAAGGGTCATTCCGTGCCATTGTTTGATTATATTCGCACGAAGGGACATTTCGTGCTATTGTTGATTATATTATGCACGAAGGGTCATTCCGTGCCATTATTGATTATATTTGCACGAAGGATCATTCCATGCCATGAAATGAGAGTTATGTGAGGAAAGCACGAAGGGTGATACCGTGCATTTTTATTTGATTGCTTCAGGTGAGGATGAGAGTAAAAGCATGAAGGTTGATGTCATGCAACTGTTGGATTTCTTGTCTCTGTTAATTACTGTTGTGTCCTGTTTCTTATTTAAGTTGATGACTTTTATATCCAGATTGTACTCCCTCATAGCATGTTTCCCTCCCTTTTAACTGTTTAGTTTTGGTATTATTTCCTTTGTATTGCACATATATATATAGAACTGTACAGGTTGATTGGTAGTCCTGTCTAGCCTCATCAGTACTTCGCCGGGGTTAGGCCAGGCACTTACCAACACATGGGGTCGGCCGTGCTGATGCTACACTTTGTGCATCGTTTTGCACAGATCATGGTACCGGAGCAGCTTTTGGATCACAGTAGTAGCACGTCGAGTGGGAGCTGACTTCAGTCCAGGGACTACGAGGTAGCCTAGCTGGCGTTCGCGGGCCGGAGCCCCTTTTTCTATATTTTCTGTTTGTTTTCAATATACCAAGACAGATATTATGTATTTTCTATTTAGACTTGTTTGTAGCACTCTTTAGTGGTTCGTGAGATTGTCACACCTCCTTTTTACCACTTTACTACATCCTGGGAAGGGATATAATAAAGGAAGGAGTTTTTTCACTTAAAGGACAGTCGGAACGGGATTTATTTATTTAGATTCAGAGTCTCCACTTGGGAGATTAATGGTGTCCCAAGTCACCGATTGAATCCCGAACCGAGGAAATAACTCTGTTAACAGTCTGCGAACCAGAAATCTAGATAAGGAATTCTGTTTATCCGGGAGAAGGTGTTAGGCACTCCCGAATTCCGTGGTTCTAGCACGGTCGCTCAACTGTTGTATTTATTTTTATCTGATTTCTAGATATATTCCATTCCTATGTGCATTTATTAATATTCCGCTTTATTATTGAATTTTACAAGAATTACAACGTCATAAAAATGTATCTCGAACCACACCGTACCAGTACGCCCGTGGCTTTTAACACGTTTCGACTTCGTTGAGATTTGGATTTGGGTCACATAAATGTGCACCCGTATTTGAAAAGGTAATATTATTATTATTCACGCCTAAAACATCTACGCATTTATCAACTTTGGGAAAGACCGTGAAATTTTCAAAACGGTCCTTCCAAATCTAAAATTTTATATAGCAATTTGTTTGAGGGCCCCGCAATTATGTATTAACGCGGCGAGGCTCATCTCACTTTTTATTCGAGGTCAATCATAAAGCACACTATATTTGTCATTGGTTTTTGTCTCTAATAATAAAGGAAAAATTCTGATTATTTAATATTACTTAAGAATTATTACATTTGGGCCATGGACTCGTATGAACCCAGGCCTTAAAGCACGTTGGGCTTGATTGCAGCCCATGCGATGACACCCTGGCCCAATTTAAATCCAGCTGGGACCCAAGTCTTGGGCTATGCGTGAAAATATCCAGGCCCAATGGCATGGACCAGGCCCAATAGCCAACAGAACAACTATTCTTTTATATTAACAAGATCTTACAAATATTCGAAGAAGTAGATAATTGAACTATTCATGTTAAACTGCTATTTTAATTCAAAATAAAAACATGAAGGTTAAACTACATGAACCATACTCAGATTGAATTGCAAACTTTATTTGTCTTTATGCGCCTATTTTATATCCATTACTAGAGCTCAATACGATTTTACAGTTGAATTAATCTAAGCATGTCATGGCTATTAACAAAATCTGAATCTAACAAGAGCATGATTTTAAAATTAAAAACTGGCTAATACAAATTAAA
>MU761004.1:4125-29448 GCA_026770625.1 Nicotiana glauca | reverse complement strand
AATTTTCATCAAATCAAAGCCTAAGTTTCTTAAAAACTTCCGAATTGCACATTCGATCAAAAACCCGACCTAAACACCTCCGAATGACCTGAAACTTTGCACGCATATCCAAAATCACCTAACGGAGCTATGGAAACCCTCAGAATTCCATTCCGACCCTTGGATCAAAATCTCACCTATCAACCGGAATCCGCCAAAATTCAAAATTCGCCAATTCAAGCCTAATTCTACACCAGACCTCCAAATTCAATTCTGATCGCACTCCTAAGTCACAAATCATCCCCCGAAGCTAACCAAATCACCAGAATTCACACCCAAGCCTTCTAACTATATAATCAACTTCCGGTTGAGTTTTCCAAAACATACTTCCTTCTAAGAGGCTAAGTACCTCATTTCCAACTAAAACCAACTCAATTCTATCTGATTCATTCAAATACTGATATTAAAGTATAGAACAACATAATATGAGAAAAACGGGGCGGTAACTCACGTGACGACAGGCAGGGTCGTCACAATGAGGTAGTAACGCAAGCATTAGTTACACAGAGATTGTTTCTTATCCATTGTTTAATATAGTGTGTTAAAAATTAAAATACATTGTATAATTTTTAAAAATATTAGTTGTTTACAAAAATTCCCACCATATTCTTTAGCTTTAAGTGACTTTAAGTAGGGCTGCGCACGGATCAGATCGGATCGGATTTCACACATTTCATATTCGGGTTTCGAATTCTAAAAAATGCAATCCGAATTATATCGGATCAGATCAAATTTTAAAGTTTGGATCGGATCGAATTTCGGATCGTATTATTATGCCTCAAAGTTGCAAACTACTATGTATATTTTCTTTGTAAAAGAGGCAATACATTAAGAAAAAATCATGTTTATGCAATTATGAGAGTACTATGATGCCAATATAGCTAAATCTAACAATTGTAAGGGTAATAACTTGGAGGAAGATGTAAAGGAAATACTGACTATCCGAAACTAAAGTGTAGTATTTATACATTGCCTAATAATTTCGAATTTCGGATCAGATCGGATTAAAATATAGCAATCTGAATCCGATCCGAAATCTAAATTTTAATAAATACAATATGAAATTCAATCCAATTTGAAATCCGAAATTCAAAATTGAATGGATCGGTTCGGATTTCGAATATCCGATCCAAATGAACAGCCCTAACTTTAAGGATAATTTTATCTTTAACTATGCTAATGCAAGCATTAATACCCTTGGTATTGCTAATACCATGGTTTGTTATGCATTAGCTATACATAGGATAATACCAAATATATGTATAACTAATATCTGTATTAGTTATACATAGATTGAAAAAGTATACCAAACAAGGCATTGATAATACGCAAAGCTAATGCATGCATTATTTTCTCTAAAACACTACCAAACGAACTCTAAAAGTGTCAACCTTCTCTGCTTCTGAATTCCATACACTTACGTCATTAGCTACAGAAATCATCAGAGGCGGAGCCAAGATTTAAAGCTAATGTGTTAATTATGCAATTAAAAAATACACCATTTGGGAATCGAACCGGAATTTGTACCGTGACAGGATACTATTCTACCACCAGACTATTGATACATTTTTGTTTTAGACTATCGTTTACTTTAATTGTATCTTTCGCGCGAAAATAACCGATCGATTTCGGTTGGTTTATTAAAAATATAAAATTACTAACCAAAATTGGCTGGTTTTCTAAAATGACCCGTTGAAATAATCGACGGATTTTGGTCATTTTTTGAATTTGAATTTATTTTATATGAAAAACCCAATAAAGTTGGTCGGTTTTTTAAAAAATAAATTTTGCGGGATACCAAAATAATTTTCTGCATTTTTGCGCCAACAAAAACTGATCGAAGTTGGTCGGTTTCGTAAAAAAAATTGAAAAATAAAATATTTTAAAATACCGACCGACTTCGGTCAATTTTGGTTGAATTTCTACAATAGTGATTAGCTTCGGCCGAACTCATTTTCGAAGCTCTAGCTCCGGCTCTGGAAATCATAAGTGACAAACTTGTACTACATCATATGACTCTTTAGACTGTTAACTGGTCATGAACTTGAATGGAATATAGAGAAATTTTCATAAAGCACTATCTTTGAGTGGTAATTAGCTATCTATAGATACCATTTGCTATATTGCGGATTATAAATATGTTTTCTATTATTATAAGATGTATTAGATGTATTTAAGCTACTGTATTCATGATTGCAGTAGCAAAAATAGGCGTGAATCAGTGAAGTCCAGCTAATCAGTATGTATTCGACTGTATTCATGGCGTGAAACAGAGGATTACAACTGGACAGATTTTTGTATTCGAGTGTATTTACGGCGTAAAATAAGGGATTACACTGTTTTTAAACGGAAAGTGAATCAATTAATATAATAGACTCATAATATAACTTAACAAACTCAATTATAACACACAATATTCTATATTTCCATTTATAAAAAAAGATTATCAACCGAAAAACATCCCAAAAATATAGCAATCTTCAGTGAAATTATATAATACATCCGAATACATAAATTATATTAATTTAAAAGAACATATGAAAATACATTCATGAAATATAGCGAGACAGTGAATACAATGAAATACATAGAATACAATGGGATACACTGAAATACAATAAAAAAAGATAATCAATACACTAAAATACATCGAGATATATTAAAATATATTAGCAGAAAATTCAAGTTGCTCAATCGAGGAAGGATGGAGTCGAGAAGTGAAATTAGCCAAAGGGGTTTCTTCATCATCAAACTCATCTTCGAAATTCAGCGAATAACTCAATGGATCATAATGGAACTGATCAGTAGAGGAGTGTTGTCTCTTGTGCCGGTTAGAACCAAAGCTGAAAATAGTAAAAACCTTGTCTTTTAAATTTGGGGGGCTATTGGGTTCCCAATTCATCGTCGTATTCTTATCGGAGGATGACGGCGGAGGCGGAAGAGAAGGGTGGCGGTGAGAAAGCAACAGGAGAAGCAAAAGCAGTTCTTCAAGTTTTGCTTCAAAGATGGAGCTTAATTGAGTATAGAAAAATGATGATTTTCGTCCATTGGAGTTTGACATTTGGGAGTAAAAAATGGAGGAGAAATTGAGGGGTTTTACATAGTAGAGAAATAAAAAATGACGGATATTCTAATACATGAGAGAGAAAAATAATACATGCGTATTTTATGGCTTAAGAGTAGGAAGTGACCATAAATAGATATTTAACTATAAAAATCAAAAGGATGATATGAATATAATTTTTTTTAAAGTATTTATTTAAATAAATAAAATATCAACCTTTGCTACGGAAGTTAAAATTTCCTTCAATATATCATCTGTATTCGGAGCCTACTGCCCGAATAATCGTGATTCGCATTGCATACACCTAACTTGTTTCATTTCCAACTATTTTATTTCAAGAAAGGTTGGTGAATGGTCTCATTATTGAATGGTTCGTAACTGTATTGTATATCTAGAGATACTTGTTGCTGGAACTTGAGATTAGGGTTGCGCAAATATCCTGTAAAACCGATAATCCGAACAAGAAAATTTATTGGATTATTAATATTGAGTTAATGATTCGGTAACGATTTAATATTTTTTTTGATTATTGGTTATCGGTTGGGCCTTCGGGACTTGATTTTTTCAATTTTATTAATAATTTAACCGATAAAGCTAAAAGAATTCTAATTTTACCCTTGTATTTGGACAACTAGACTTGAGCAAATCTCTTAATTCTTTGCCTTCCGTCAATTTTAACTTCTATTTGAACTTTCTTATCCTCATATCAAACATTATATTTGCATTTTGTCTTAATTTTCTGACTGTTTGACTCAAAAGATATCGAACTTTTTTTTAACAAATCAATCAAAGAAGATGAAAGGGTAAATCTTAGTCAAACATAATAAACTCCAAATCGAAGAGCTAACAGCATGGATGTCATATAGGATGAAAAAGATGTAAACGATCTTATTGAAATTCAATATTAAGTCTCCCATCGATCGATGGGGAGATAGCTTTACATGTTCTTATGTAGATTACTTTTTTCCTATAGAGATTACAAGAAGAGAGCCTGGGAGAGAGAAAGGGGGAAGCGCCCCTTTAATCGAAGGTTTCCCTTACTATATATAGTTAAAGCTCCCTTGCCCTTTACTTGGTCCGACGCCCTCTTGCCTCCAATGTGTCTTGGTCGTCCCTTTAAACACTGCTCTTTCTGACTCGACGGATGTTGAGAAAGGGATACGGAGTGGGCTACGTTATTATCTTTCGCTGCCCGGTCATTTAGACTGGACGTTGGTTAATTCGGTCGTAACGGTCAGATTTTGACCAATACACTAACTTCATAAGGACAAAATTACTTGTGCAAAAACTTATGAAGTACTAGTATGTTTGCTACGAAAGCAGCTTTTGTAATTATGATCGTTCGGCATTCCAGTGTTCAGCATATTATGTTAATTGATCCTCCCAAATAGCCTGGAGTATGTGTACCACTTTTTCAGAATATGTTATTGCTCTTGCTATAATTGTTGGATCTGTGCACTTCACATTATCTGTATATTTAATGTTTCTCTTTTAAACAATAATAAAGTGTAGTTACATACTTATGAAAAATTAATAATGAGTTCTTTGCCCTTTGTCTTGGTAGAATGCAAAGTTAATATAGTGAAGTCATCCTCTTTCATTTGTCTTTGATAGTATGCAAGTAAATACGGTGAAGTCACCTCTTGTATAATCTCATTCATGTTCATCCGTGTATGAATATATGAAGTAGTTTGGGCTAAGTTTTCTGCTATTTAAGTTCATTTAGCGTTGTATACTACACTTCTTTCCTTTAGATTTAGTTTATTTTGTCGGATAAAACGATAATTGAACGGTTAACGATACATAACTATCCGATAATCGATATCTTATTGGTTTAACATATTTATGAATCGATAACTGATATGCCATACCAAACAGACCGATACCCACTCTCTACTTTGATGTAGAATCATTTCATGCTATTTTCTTCGTGAAACATAAAAAAGAAAAAGAAATCACAGCAAAACAAAAGAAATGATATTTAATATTTTTTTTTTAAAAGAAAACGATTGATCTAGATTTGCTTTGTTAACATCTTATCCTTAAAGAGAAGACGACATAAGGGAAATTACCAGCCATTTATAGGTAGCTCATTTCAAAAATGGTCAATTGGTAAAATATTACTAATATTAGCCAAATTAGCAAATTAGCTATTTGTAGCAAAAAAAATTAAATTTTTGCTTTGTTTTGAGGGGGGTGTTATTAGAATAGATTGAACACAACTTAAGGAGCTTGAATCTCTGTTTTGGGATGATTTGGTGAAGTTTTGAGGTGGTTTGAATTGAAAATTCGGTAAAAACTGAACATGAAAAAAATGATATGTGTATCACACTGTATATCATTTGTGTATCATATATGTATCATATTTGTATCTATTGTGTATCACATGTATATCCATATATACTTGTGTGTGAGATACATGCGTGATAGATGTTTGATACATGTGTCGCACAAGATTTTTTTGAACTCGATTTAATTATGAATTTTGATACAAAACCAGTCCAAATCACCTTCAATCTTCCTCAAATTTTGTATATTGACTTATCTATATATTTTCAATGAATTTCAACTATACCCATTGAAAACGTTCCTTTTTTTGTTTAGATTTTTGGAATATTGTATATATTTTTTTTATTTCATTACCTTATTTGTTACCTCATCCATAAAATTTTCTTTCCGTCTTGTATCTAGTGTTGCCAATCTCGCTTAAAAATATGCAATGTGATTTTTGCATGTGATTCTTTGATAGAAAAAAAATCCAATTGTTTGGTTTTTTAATTTTTGTTGGCTAGTTTTGATAAGTCTATGATTAATGGCTAGAAGTTGGTAAGTTAAGATTTATTTGGGACATTTGTGTAAGTCTCCCTTAAAGTAATATATGTCTTTATATTTTTCTAAAGCACCCAAATGACACTTTAACATTTATCCCTTACCACGAAAGGAAGGCTTGTATAGAAAGAACTACACCCCCAAAGTGGGACTTGCCGGGGAGTGAATTAATCGGAACTAGACACCGGTGAGAAACCAACAACAGCAAAAAGTCTGTTATTTTCTTTATCATCTAGTTTGTGTTGTCTACCTTTTAACCAGGATTTAAGTTACATATTACATTATTAGTATGGTTTATCGAGTGATAGTAGGTCAATTATCAATTAATGCTTTGTCATATAAATTTTCATACAATTACGTTATAAATGACTTGATTGTATATATATATATATATATATATATATATATATATATATATATATATATATATATATATATATATATATATATATATATATTTTTTTTTTTTTTTAAATTTTTTTTTGCAAATGCATAAAACTTAAACTCTTAACTAACATCGTTTGTTCAATAAGGTAGGTAGGAAAAAAAAAGGTCCTTAGAATCTGAAATGGTGGACATCATTACAATCCCAAGAGTACAATCTATACCAAGAAAGCGTCAAATACCAAAAGTTCCATTATTCATGAGAATTGACAATCGAAATAGTGATGACTATGATCCTAAAGTGGTTTCATTGGGACCTTACCATCATGGAAAGCCAGAGCTCAATTTTGTTGAAGATTTCAAGCCTAAGTCTCTAGAAATGTTCATTCATGGCAGTAATAAAGATGAAATATACTTCCTCGAAAAAATTCTCGAGGAGATTGAGGATGTTAGAAGTTGTTACCTCGAAGAAGCCACGAATAAGTTTAACGACTATGATTTTGCTCGAATGATGCTCCTTGACGCATGTTTCGTTCTGAATGATATCGAGATAGCAACAAGGTCTACACCAAATTCTGACTCTAAACAAAGCTACACTATCAAGCATCTTGGTATTGCAGTTTATTTGATCACTAGACGTGACCTATATTTGCTAGAAAACCAGGTAACCGTTGTCCGGAAAATTATGCTGTGCATATTGATAAAATATCACTAAATATTACTTAGTGAAATTTCTGAATTCGCCACTGGACAGGTACCCTTTCGGATTCTCAAGCTCTTGGATACGTTGAGATATGGTGATGGTGGATATTATCCATTTGAAAACAACGTGAAAAGCTATTGTTCTGAAATATTTTTTGATAAGGAAGAGGACAACATAGAAGAGAACGCGAGGATGGAGATAGAACCTCCTCACCTTCTTGAAGTTTTTCGACGAGTAATTGTTACTGGTAACGACGAAGAAGTTAATGTCAAACAATCGCGTTGTGATTTCATCTTTGATTATTTTCTAAATCGTTTTAGAAAGAATCAAGAATTAGTACACAAACCAGCATTGCTCACAAATGTGTTTTGTTCAGTTATGGATTTAAAATCAAAGGGCATTCGTTTTAGGCCTAGTGGAATTAATTCTTTAAAAGGTGTAAGATTTACACCTCACTATTACTATGCAAAACTCAAATTAATATTTTGGTATGTTTCAACATACACAAAAGTATTTTTCATGAACATGATAGCTTATGAATTGTGCCCAAATAGTCCAAATGATAGAGCTGTGGTATCTTACATAAATTTCATGAAATCTCTTGTGATTTCACCTAATGATGTGAAAGAACTAAGAGAAAAGAAGATTATATCCAACATATTGGGAAGTGATGAAGAAGTGGTACAAGTTTACAAAGGATTAAATACATATGGGGTAGATGATCCTTATATTTTCAAGAATGTGAATAGGAATATTCAAGAACATTATAATAGCAAGGGGAAGACTTGGATTGCTGAATTAATAGATACATATTTTAATAGTCCGTGGTCTCTAACTGCTTTAGTTGTTACTATTTTTCTTTCTTTCTTGACTGCTGTTCAGACTTACTATAGTAGCCCATTTTCTCATTCTCATGAAAAGAAATATGTGATTTATTTACTTTGTGTGTCTAATTCATGTTTGTTATAAATTGAAATAATCATTCCTACAACTTCAATAATTTTAACTTTTCTATTTAAGTTCATAGTCTGTGATGACAAAATACTAAAATTGTTGTAGCACTAGGAGTCTAGCTACCACCTTCCTGCCAATTCTTATTTGAGCAAAATACAAAACTGGTAATTCGGCTGAAAGTAATTACATTTTCTAGATGAAAAGTGTATCAAACATGTATATTATTTGTATACGACACACATATACACAAAAAATACAAATTTGGCGGCAATTAATTTTTTGAAGAGGCTAAAGATATACATCTCTCTTATTATTTCTCCTACAAAACCTGGACCTTAATTCTTAGGTGTGAGTGTATACAATATAGAGATTTCTTCACTATATTACGGTCCAGGCCCAACTATCAAGGTATTTTTAGCTTTGTCTCTCCAAACCACCTCAAGCCTTTTGAGTTTCACGATTTTATCCTCTTAGATTTTAACCCCAAAAGCTGTCTCAATAGTTAAATCATGAACTGGCCCTTAAACCCTATCTTGTGTTCAACAGCTAGCAGTCCATAAGCTAAAAATTGCACGGGGCGCCCCTTTTTAACCTATAGCCGCTTTGTCTTTCTGTTTGCACTCGTACTTACTTTTTAAAAAACTTCAGCTTCCCTTTCTCCTCCCCTTCTCCTCCTCCTCCTCCTCTTCTTCTTTTTCTTCTTCTTCTTCTTCTTCTTCTTCTTCTGTTATTGGTGCTGTTGAATTTCAAATCTTCCATTGTTTCATTAATGATTTAATCTGGAGGTCACTGCGTAGTCCCCTACGACACATTGTTTTTTATACTAAAAGGCAACGACACTAATATTAACTAGTAGCAGTTATAAAAAGTCAGGATGTTGAACATCTTGTCATAGTTCACAGAAGATTTAATATAAGTCAGGATTCTTGACTGAGGGCGACTCAATTAAGGAGACTGTTAGCATTTGTGGGAAAAAATTATACAGTTCTAGGGCTGAAGTTTTCTAGTTACAACATAGAAACTTCAGTTCTAGAGCTGAAGTTTCCTAGTTAAAACATAGAAACTTCAGCTCTAGAGCTGAAGTTTTTATTCTATAACTGGCAAACTAATATTAACTAGTAGCAGTTATAAAAAGTCAGGATGTTGAACATCTTGTCATAGTTCACAGAAGATTTAATATAAGTCAGGATTCTTGACTGAGGGCGACTCAATTAATGAGACTGTTAGCATTTGTGGGAAAAAATTGTACAGTTCTAGGGCTGAAGTTTTCTAGTTACAATATAGAAACTTCAGCTTTAGAGCTGAAGTTTTTCGGTTATAAAGACAAAAACTTCAGCTCTAGAGCTTAAGTTTTCCAGGAAAAAAGAAAAACTTCAGCTCTAGAACTGAACTTCAGGCTCGGCTGCTAAAATGCTGAAGTTTTATGTGATTGTCTTTGTTACTTCAGCCTCATGTGCTGAAGTTATGCGAAAAAGCGGGTACGATTGTAATTATTTTTGCAAAGCATGCACAGGTTAAAATGTGGCATAAAAAACGAGTATAGATGCAAATGCCCCGTCCATAAGCTGTTATAAATATATGTAGCTAAACCATATTGTGTGATTATAAATATGTAAGTATATACTTGTTTTTCATGAGTAGTGGTAGTAATATGAATTAAAAAAAAAACAGTTATCTACCCATATTATTCATTAACACATGAGTTGGGTAATGAACTTTTTAAAAATCGGGTTGAATATAGATAAGAACTATACTATCCATTTAGAAAATGGATAACTAATGGGTTAAACTTTTACATTTGTAAAGCCTCAAATTGGGGTTCCTCAAGTTTGGAGACTAAGAATTCTCCCAAAAGTGAGTATATTCAATAAGGCATGGATAATATGGATATCCATATTATCCACCGGTTAACCCTCTTATATATTCATATATAATATGGATCGGGTCGGATAATTTATCTGTTTTTGTATTATACCTTTTTGACGAGTCCCATATTCTACCCGACCCTCCTGTTTGCCACCCCTATTCATGAGGCATCTTGAGATAAAAATAAAACATTAGGTTACAAAAATTTTGAGAATGCAAATTCAACAAGTTTCAACATTGTTAGGTTCTCCACATCAAAGAACTTTTTTCTTTTGGTAAGTCTATTCTAGGTGCAAGGAAACAGTGTCCAAAGAATAAAGTTGAAGCTCAAACTAATTTTTAATTATTAATTACGTAGTTTAATTATGTCATTAGACCATAGTCTTGTGCTCTGGTCTATGAGTGAACTCGAAATCAACATGAACAAAAGCTCTCTCAACATCATGAAGCTGCTCTAGTTTTTCTTGCAATGTTTCACCAATATTATGTGCTTGGCTTAGAAGCATGTCCTCTGGCAAAACTATATCAACTTCCACAAAGTAATTTGCACCAAATGTGTATGCTCTCACTGTGTCAATGTGCTTGATTTCTTTGTGATGATTCCATATAAGATATGTCAATTTCGCCAGAAAATCTGGTGGAGCTGTTCTTCCGATAAGTGATCGCATGTTTTCGATTACTGTCTTTGCCCATGTGCCAATTGTGTATAGTGCTATCTGCAAACACATAATGTTAACAATTGGTTTAGCACCTTTTGACTAAACATGAAGTTCAAGAAATAAAATAGACAGAAGTTAAATATGCTTAATAAGTCAGAAATAGCATGTCAATCTTGATATAAAAATATAAATAAATATTTGGAATTTCTAAAGCTTAAAGATGTCAATCTTTTAGGACAAAAGAAAAAAAAAGGAAATAGTGCCTAGTAAATTGAGACAAATATAGTGTCGTATTTGTGTGCACGTGTATCCAAGAGTATGATCTAGTGATCAAATAAAAAAGGTTGAAATTAGGATTCCATTTCTAGTAGAGACAAAAAATACAAGTTATTCCGACACGCCTAAGCCTTGGTGAGTTCAAGGTGTCCAGTAAATTTTTTAGTCAGAGATAACATGTACTAGAAATAGTTAAGGTGTGCGCAAGTTAATGCAAACATCACTATATATATATATATATATATATATGTGTGTGTGCAATTTCTCTCCATGTGACCTAAAGGTCATGGGTTCGAGCGGTGGAACCAGCCACTAATCCTTGCATTAGGGTAAGATGTTTAAATCATACTCTTTGGGTGTGACTCCCATTCGGATCTTGCGTGGACTTAGAATAATTTATGCATCGGACTACCGTCTAGAAAAGTAGATAAAAACAAAAGAAGTATAAGTGATGATTGTGAACTCACCAATATAGCTCCCATGGGATCAATCCACCAGCAGAAACGAATTGCTAAGACTGCAGTCACTAATCCAACAGAGTTGGTGATGACATCAAAGAAATGGTCTTGAGCATAGGCTCTTACAATTTCATTCTTGAATCTTCGACAATACAACATCAGCAGAAATTTTACCACAGTGACAGAAACCATAATCCCAATCATCCATTTTTCCTTCTCAGGATCCGTATTAGGACGAGACTGATGATCATAAGCATTAAACCAGAAGAAACAATAAAACTGGTGTTAAAGAGTGGACCATTAAGCATTTCACTAGTGAAATTCAATTACTTTTACATAGTTTTAAGATAAATACACTGACAACACATTTTTTTATGATATAACTGTAGTTTAATTTGTGGTAGTAAGTCTGTTATCATGTTTACCAGGTTAACACTATTTATTTTATTTTATGTCACACTCATTCTTTATCTGTCTGTCAAAAAAATAATGATACATATCCAAAGTTGAAAATAATTTAGTGTTAAATTTTCCATTTTAATCTTAAAGAACCTTTATATAGATCATAGTTTACAGAAATATTATGACATATTTAAATTCTGCAGGTTTAAATCTATTCCTAGTATAAAATCCTTCAGAAAACTGAGTCACATACCTTATATATGAGTTCCTTACCAGACTCAAATAGTATTTGTAATCCAAGAGTTGCCATCACAGATGCGAAGACAATAATACCCTGCAAATATAATATGATAATATCTTAAGAATAATCATGATTTGCTTGGTAGTCTTTAATTAAGAAGAAACAAGGAAAGGATCTTGATATGATAAATGTTAGTTTTGGCTACCTTTTCAAGGGATCGTTTGGTATGAGGTATAAGAAGGTATAAGGGTGGTATAAAAATTTAATACCGCCCTAATACTCTGTTTGGTTAGCAAACCGGGTATAAGTTATTTCGGTGTTAATTTTAACAGCGGGATAACTTATACCTTATAGAAGGTGGGGTAATTAGCACCAGTATAACTTATACCTTATTCTTAGAAATTATGTAATTGTCATTCTTAATACAACATACCAAACAATGAATAAATAACAATCACAGCATAACTTATACCGGCACAACTTATACTGATATAAATCATATTCCAACCAAACGACCCCGCTTAGCTTGTGTACACCGAGCGGTTAGAAATTTTTTACACTATCAAATTAAAATAATGGCATATAATTATAGGTAATTAACTATCTATAGTAATCCTATATATTTTGATAACTTTAAATATAAAATAATAGGCCAAAATATACAAATAGTATACTTAACTGTTCTAACGGACAATGTAAATAATTAATAAATTAATTATGAAGTTAATTGAAAAAAAGTAACTTTTGATACTCGTAACATGGAATGATAACCTATAAGGGATGGTACACAACCTATTACAGCAAAAATAATATAAATAAGTTAAATCCAATCTTTTGTCCATCTTTTAAGTATAAAGAGGAGGGTGGATGTTTTGTTTCTTTTAATTGTGTATAAAGGCTAGTTTGCTTACAAGTAGAGGTGGCAAAATGGTTTAAAAAAACAGTTATCGGTCCATATTATTTATTATAATATGGGTTGGATAATGAACTATTTAAAAATAGGTCGAATATGGATAAAGAACAATATTATCCACTTAGAAATAATTAATCAAATGGATAACTAATGTGTTTAGCTTTTATATTGTAAAGCCTCAAATTAGAATTCCTCAAAGTTTGGAAGACAATGAATTCTCTCATAAGTGATCATATTTAAAAAGTCATGGATAATATGGATATCCATATATCTGCCGGATAAACCCGTTTTTATCCGTCTCAAATACGGATCGGATCGGATAATTTATCCGTTTTTAAAATTATCCGCTTTGACCTGCCAGACCCGCCCGTATGCCACCCCTACTTACAAAGTATACATCTTAAAATCACACTGCACACTGACACAAAGTATAAAATGCATGTAATAAATATCAAAATGTGGAATTATATTTGAAGACTCACCACAGGCTGCATTCTCTTTTTACCAATTGGATAGTGGTATTGGTTTGGTTTTTTCATAGCATAAACAGTGAACCACAGAATAAATCCAGACAATAAGTCTAAGAGAGAGTCCAAAGTTGATGCAATCACAGCCAAAGATCTGCTTGCAATAGAAGCATAGATTTTTGCAATGAAAAGAACCACATTTGCTATGTTAGATACATGAATTGCCATCCTTTCACTCTTAGCAAGCTGCTTCATTTCATCCTGTCAAAACATCATGTGTAGAGAGCAAACATGCTTTAGCAGGTTGTCTCTTCCACTTTTCAAGTTACTAATTATAGCAAATAATTTTATTTGCTATATCAGTATATGTTGATATGTTGTAACAGGTTACTGAATTTATTACTAGCCACATTACAGCTTGTTTGGATGGTTGTTACATATCGTTTTATAATGTTTCGTATTATATTGTATTGTATCGTTTGATGAATACAATATTTGAATAGATTGTATTGTTTGTGGTCGTTTTACGATATCAAGTACCACCAATATAAAGAATAAATTTGCAATATCATAAAGAAAAATTATGACACGGAATAAAATTATTATATAAAGAAGCAGGATAAAAGATAAAATAAAATAATTTAGTTATACTGAAGGGCAAAATGAGAGAAAAAGACAATGTAACGACGCGACCACACCAAATTGGTCGTTACACAAAGTGGTGTTTTTCATCGTTACATAACGACGGATTTAACGATATGATACAATAAAATTTAAGTAATAATCAAACAAGCATTGTATTTAAAGTAACTATACGATACGATACAACAGTTAACAACTATCCAAACAAGCTGTTAATACAGGTGGTTACTTGTAGTTATTTTTAAGTTACCCAATAAAGTAAGGAATAGGAGTGTACAAAGGAAACTGACAAACCGCACCAACTTGATAATCCGAGTCAAACCGAGAAAAAGACCCGACCATGGTTTGGTTTGATTTGGTTTGGTGTTGGAAGAAAAAACCCGACCATAATTGGTTTGGTTTGGTTTTAACTAAAGAAAGTCAAACCGAAACCAAACCAACCCGACATTATATATATTGAAATTTTAGATATATTTAATATATAAATATACTTATTATGATGTAATTTATAAATATTTCTTAAAAAAATTCATAATTACCTTTTACGGTATTATTTCAAGGTTGGACTTAGAACTTGTAAATGTTTTAATAAGTTTTATAGTCATTAACATTATTAAATTAAATAATGCTAACAAAAGTCCAAACCAAAATCAAATCAATACTAATGCTAACAAAAGACATTTAATTCAATACTACGAACGAGAATATATTGAATATATTTTTTTTTTTTTTTTGCAATAATTTAGATAAAAATGCATAACCTATTTTTATTTTTTCTTTAGCGTTTATTCATGTAATTATTAATCCCTTATTAGTCTACTTATTTTAGCATGATTTAGCACTTTTAGATTATGTTTATTTTTATTATGACTTTTTAATTAGGAATATTCATATTACATAATTTTATTGACTTTATTGTTAAATATTTTAGGATAATGCCATGACATATCTCATATTTTGTACTTATTTTCTTGGAAAATACTTTATGTAGTTGTATCTTACTAGGATTAAAGATAAATATTTTGAGCACAATTTATATGTTTTGTTCTATGAAGATTTTACCAGAAAAAAAAAATCTGAAAAAACCCGAATAACTCGAAAACCCGAGAAAACTCGAGAAAAACTGAGAGCGAAAAATCCGAGTTTTATTGGTTTGGTTTGGTCTTTAGATTTAATAACCCGATACAATTGGTTTGATTTGGTAATTGTAAAATCCGAACCAACCCGACCTATGTACACCCCTAGGAAAGGAATATCATTGTTATATGTAAGTTAAGTCCTTTTTTAGTTTAATTTTTAAACTTTTATGCATTAACAATCTAAAATTTTCAACTACAATATCTCACTTGAAAGATAACTATAATATGCAGGGGCGAGGCTATATGTGTTTAAAGGGTGGTCAATTGACCATCCTTTATCGGAAAATTACATTCCTTATATAGGTAAAGTATTAAACTTTATATATATATATATATATATATATATATATATATATTGAACACTCTTTAATTTGTTAGAAATTTTTTTATTTTTTATTTTGAACATCTTTGAGTCCTTGAGAAATTTCCTAGGTTCGCCACCGATAATAAGTGAAGTAAGGTACTTGAAAAATAGGAAATTAGACCTATCACAAGTAAACTTATGCCAAAAACACACAACTTCAGAAGAGTGGAACACTTATACAAGGAGAGAGGTAGAAGAAGAATTTTCACCAAAACAAAATTTCCAATAGTTTGACATTTCCTAAGAGTAAGAAATTAAACTTGGAAAAGTTAGGGAACCCAAGCCCCGACATCATGTCACCAATCTGTGAAATATTGACGTAACAAGAAAACTTACACTGCTAGTATACATATCGTATAAGATTGTTTGTCTTATATTTCAGGTTACTTATTATAAATAAATAACGGTAATAATAATTATTTTAAGTAAATTAATAGTATATACATTATTTCACTATCATTTATTATTGAGGAAAAGAGACGAACCTCGGTTAGAGTTCCGGGTAAAAAGCCAGATTCATGAACAGTGTCCATCTCATTGAACCCTTCAAGCAACCTTTCTTGCTTCTCGTAATATTCAGCTATTTTGCCTTGTTTTTCTATATATACAGATATGAAAATAACCCCATCAAGTCGTGTAGGATAAAAGATAAAACCTTACAAATATGATTTATATTGCTTTCTCTGTCTTAATTTATGTATCATACTTTCCATTTATTCTTCATAATGGATGTTCACAGACTAAAAACTTAGATAGGTAATAGAAAATTTATGAAAACTACAATTTTTTTTTAATCTTGCTTTTTAAAAAAAGACATCTTTCTATATTTAGGAATAATTTATTGTTAACTTCTTTATTTTACATACAAGGGTAGTGAAATATATAATACTACAAGTTCCGAATTATTTCTTTCTTAAATTTCGTTTTCAATCAAAAAAGATTCACGTATTGCTAGGAGATGGTTGAAAGGATTCAAAGACCATTTGCATTATGATTTCCAAGAACAGAAAGTCTAATATACCTTCAGTTTAATCAATGTCTGTCTTAATTCAACCATTTATTCAAGTAATTTTTACTTCGACAAGTGCAAAAAACATAGCAAACAATATCATAAAAGGACCAAAAAACAAAAAAAAGGATAAAAG
The DNA here is from genome assembly GCA_026770625.1 of Nicotiana glauca. Classification (NCBI taxonomy): domain Eukaryota; kingdom Viridiplantae; phylum Streptophyta; class Magnoliopsida; order Solanales; family Solanaceae; genus Nicotiana; species Nicotiana glauca. Next base: position 12,903 of record MU761004.1, on the reverse strand, counting down.
GAAGGAAAATTACTAGAAGGGCGACGCAAGAGTCGACGTAAACTGAAAGATTGACGATGATCACCGGTGCTATTTTCAGGGACACGAAACTCCCCTATATTCAGCCTCCACGACGCCGACGGTGAAGAGGAAGATAACGGCAACGGTAACGGCTGATGGGTGGCGCCGCCATGATCACCACCGTTACTGCCAACGATTTCCATGAAAATTATAACTACTAGTATTTGTACGAGTGAAACTGTACTTGTGTTTTGATATTATTTATCATTTCGAAGTAGGGAGACGCAAAAGGACTCTTCTAAAGATAGGTTTAGTAAAGATACTTTTGAGGAAATATAACACGTAGGTATAATGAGAGGAAATATAGGCTCAAACTGTGGGAGTTTGTTGCTAGGAAGTTTCCTTCAATTTTTTTACCCCAAGGAAATAGATATAGTAACAAATTGTAAAATGGTTCACTAACCACAGGAGTTACAGGTTTCTAATACATTCACATCAAAGTATACTCAACTTTTTTTTTATAACTAATTTTAGTGTACGTGCGTTGTACGTGTACATCACGTTTATCAACGTAAAATATATACGCATATTATTGAAAAAATGGCAATGGATGCTAAACTAAACTCAATATATATTGATCTAAGCCTAAATTCCCTTCTCTCGACATTCATCCAATGCCAAAGAAAAGTTAATACTATTCTAAACTCATTCCGTATGTACTTTCTTAATAACTACTTTGAAACTTCAAGAATTCACAGGTCAATTTTTCAAAATTATGGGGGGGAGGGGGGGGAGGGGGGGAATGATAAATTTATAGCTATTTCAAAAGCTCCAAATACATTAGTTTATCGTAAGTTTAAAAAATTAATTGTAGTTACAATTTCATAGAGTATGGCCGTAGCTTAATTTATCTCTAAATTTCTACCATATCACTTCAGACTTTTAGAAATTTAAAGTTAAAATTAATCAAAACTCTTAAGAAGTTAACAGAAAAAAAAAAAAAACGAACATGCATTGCTCATAGATATTTCATATTTTTAGGTAATCAATTATTGGTAATTTGGAGAAAAAAAATATTACATACCTCATAGGCTAAGAATTTAAAAATATATATATATATCGGCCACGTACTAAACTTTGAAAGGATATTTATAAAAACAGATCAAATAAGCAAAAGATTTAATAAGGTAAATTTTAATTGAATTTGAAGTCCTAAATATTAGGATATTTTTAAGTAAAATTTTAATTGAATTTGAAGTTTTAAATATTAGAAAAATAATTAAATGACTATTTTTCTAGTGTGAAATTAATTTTTAAAAGGTAAAAAGGCAAACGACATTTTGATCGGGGTTTCATCAAGTTTTCTTTTGCTAATTTTAGGATGCGCGCGTTGCACGTGTATCCCGTCTCGATGTGTACAAATTTTTAACAAATACATTAAAATATGTTAAGTTATAAAATAAAAGTTTTTAAAAAGTGCATGTTATCAAAGAATATGACTACTTAATAAAGGAATCCCCATAAAAGTCCTCAGTCAATCTATTTAATTTAAAATTATTTGAGTTTTATAGTTGCATTACTTCAACTTCAAAAGTAATCATGCGCAAAAATGCATAACCTTGGAATAGTAAGGAGAGGTTTNTTTTTTTTTTTTTTTTTTTTTTTTTTTTTTTTTTTTTTTTTTGCAAAAGCATATTCTCAAGGAAATACCCACATCAAGTTGAGTTTATGGTCACAGTAAGCAGTCTTTTTTTTCTTTTCTTATGAGCAAGATGCACATTATTCGAAGTTCTTTAATCAATAAAATATACTTTAGGGATTATTTTCAATAAATTGGTAAGGAAAATCTTTCTATTGCAAAAGTAGAATCCCATTATGATATTTACACGTACGGATTTTAGTTTACTTAACATCGGAAACAAAGTTCTAATTAGTATAAGCAAACTCATAATTTGGCACATGGCAGAATAAATTTTCTAAATTAATTAGAGAGTTTGGAAAAATAGAATGGTAATATCTAGAAAAATAACATAAAAATAACTTAGTGCAGAATTGTACAAGAAGAAACGTCACCACAACAAAATAATATAGTAGAAGTATTGGGAATCAATCTAAAGAAATATTTTTAAGAAAAATTAACTACAATCATACATATAAAGTTCAAATTTAGATTGGAAAATATATTGATCAAAACCTAAATAGATCCAGAGTAGAGCTGTCAATATGGGCCGGGCCGAGCTAGCCCAGCCCAGCCCACGTGGGCTTTAGCAATTGACGGGCTGAGCTAGCCCACTATTTTGATGGGCCTTATAATGGTCAGCCCACCCCAGCCTTATGTGGGCTGCGGGCCCCCACGGGACGGCCCATCATTTTTACAAATATAATTTTATATTTTTTCTTTAAGTTCTGACCTAAAAAAAGATAATTATTTAAAAGTTAAAAAAATATCTTATTGAAAAAAATACGCAAAACTTAATAACTTTTTATATTGTTCCAATATATCACAATACATACTAAAAAAAAAGTAAAAGACATGACTATATTTCATTCACTAAAAGTCAAAACTAAAACAAACTATTCAAGAGAACGTTCATGATGCTTATGAGATATACAACACATCATCTTCATCAAACATATTTGAATCCGCTTGTGATAAGGTTGTCTTAACATCTTCACTTTTATCTACAATTCATATGCAATATCAATTAGTTAAATATTAAAATTAATTAAATTTTAAAAATTAATAATATTTAAATTCACATAAAAATATTACCTGTTTGAGTTCGGAAAAACCTGTGCAGCCAATTTCAAGTAGTAACAAGTGTTTGGATATTTTCATAATAAATGCAACTTCTGTACTTTGTAAGAACACACCACCAATGCTAAACATTGATTCTGATGGTACAATGGTAAAAAGAATGCTAAGTACATCACGCACCATCATTGAAAGATCGGGATATTTTTTAGAATGGTCCTTCCATATCTAAAGGCAGTATACTTTTTATTTTTTTATATATTTTAAATAAATATTTTATTAGGCCCACGGGCCGGGCCGGCCCAGCCTCAGTCAAGCCTCGCGGGCCACGGGCTTACTCGGGCCGGGCTTAAAAGCCTCATTTTTAAACGGGCTCCAAGAATTCTAGCCCAACCCTGCTAATTTACGGGCTGGGCTGGGCTGGCCCAACGGGCCAAGCCCATATTGACGGCTCTAATCCAGAGTCATACTTGCATATTATAATTCTATTTTGGAACCAATAAACGAAACAAAATTGCAAAATAGATAGGAAATCAAGTAAACTAAATTTGCAAGTCTTATATCTTGACCGTAGGTGCATGAATTCTACTGTAACATTGTAAAGCAATTGAATTATATCTTGACCGTAAGCGTGTCAATTCTACTGTAGCATTGCAAAGCAACTGAAAGACCTGTTGTTTGCAACTACAAGCTAGTAAAAATGCATAACAATTGAAAAAATAATCTCATAAGTTGAATAATAAAAAATGGAAGCAACAAATTTATTACCTAATTTATTGAACAAAAGTATTTCTCAGTTTATAGATTATGAATACCACATGGATCATCGCATGTGAATAAATTTCTAGCATTGAGTTCACTCATTGAGATGTGCAAAAGAACATATATCACTATAAACCAATGCAACTCAATCAAAAACCACCAAAACAGTTAGTCTCGCAGAAACTTTTTCTTTAGTATATAACTTGTTTTTATTTTGTCAAAAAATTATTAGGAGCAGGAGATCTTGACTTGTATAAAAATAGTAATTAATTTCCTTGTATAAAATTTAGAAGTATTAATTAATTAAAGAATATAGGAAAATAATCATAAAGCCTTTACAAATTAAAGATACAACCTATGCACAAAATAGGACTCGTACATAGCTAAAATAAGAATATATTTAGTAGTCAATATTTTAGTTGATTTAAAATTCTTAAATATAAGAAAAATAATTAAATTACTATTTTGCCTAGTATAAAATTTATTTTTAAAGGGTAAAAAAGGCGAACGATATTTCGCTAAGGGTTTTCGTGCTTTTAATATAGTATAGATAAAGCTCCCCATATAGAGTTATGGACGTTGTATTGCAAAAAATAATCAGTGAGAGGGGCTAGGCCTTACCTCGTAAACATAATATAACATGGTGATTTCTATCACTCAAAAAAGACAGTAAAGGAATCTACCACTCTACTGTCATAACTATATATACATCAAACTCAACTAACAAAAAAATTCTTCTTCTCATATTTTGTTCTAATACTAGGGATTTGCCACTTATTCATAATGAAGGGGCCTTTAGCTTCCTTTGGTAGATGTTTGAAGGATTGACATATCAAATTCTTGTCAGAAATAGAGGTGATTTTAACTAAAGCATCAGCTATATGGTTGCCTTCTCTATAACGATGTTGGACCGTTTCATTTGCATGTTGAACCAATCTTGTAGTTCTATCCACCGCCATCTTTAGTTTCATGCTCTTGTTTCCTTTTTCGTTGACCATGTTCACATTGATATTTGAGTCAAGTTCGAGAACAAAATTAGTGTAGCCTAACTAGTTACACCATTTTCCTCCGAACTCAGCAGCTAGAGCTTCGGCCATGTTATGACTGTCACAATCAACCGACATTGCAAATGCCATGATACAATTACCATTCCCATCTATGATGATTCTTCCTTAAACTTGCTTTCCCACTTTCCTTGATGTAGCTTCCATCTGTGTTAACTTTGACCTTGCCATGGAGCGGAGGATGCCACTGAACTTGCCTTCATGTTTGGACAAGTTTCAACCTTTCGATTCTACTGCAAAGAGAAGGCCAGTGGTGTTGGGTGTCTCCATTTGGTATAAGCTTGGTTACTATGGAGATGATGTTCCATATAACCTGGCATTTCATGACATTGAGTTGGAATTTCTTTTGTATGCCATATCTACCTGAACTTCTTTATTTCTAAATTTTCCAGCAAATAAGAGTTAGTGCAGCTTGTAGAACCAGGCCATGAATTTTATTCTTTGATTTTGCCTCTCACCAATTCTTGAAATCGCCGCAATAGGTGCATTTGGGGTGAGTAATACCCATTGGGCTACCAATATTCTTCCATATGTGCATCGCAGCTTCACTTTTCACGAAAATATGTTGCATGGATTCCACCCTTGGGACACTACAACAAGAACATCTCGAAGTTATGTTAGTACCAAACTTACTAATCATGCCATCAAAAGGCAATTTCCTTTTCATAATTCTCCAAGTTAGAAATGACATTATAAAAGGAATTGTGTGATGCCAAACATTCTTTAAAAAGTTATTTTTCCATTTTTTAAATCAAATTAAACGCCACGCCGATTTATTTGAGAAATTTTCGTCATCCGACAAGGTCCAAGTAGGAAAATAATCTTCTGTATCATTACGTATTTACAAATAAAATCAGTGATGTGAGAAGGAAGAACTTGATTTAACCTGTTGATGTCACATTGCCCATTTGTTAAGAAATCCTTAACTTGGGGTTGGCCGATTTTCTGATACCTTGGACCTGGTGAGCAAGAGGGCCTTCACCAGTTCAATTATCCCACCAGAAACTTGATGAACCATTTTGAATGCGCTATTTAATGTGAAATTACACCTTGTACCTAACTTTAACTGATTTTTTCAACTATGTGAATCTGCCGAAGTCATGCTTTTACTTACCGGGTGAGACCTTATGTAGTATTTGGCTCTGAGAAAGGTGGCCCATAGAGAGTTCTGCGTTCTAAACCTCCACTATGTCTTAATACTAAAAGTAATAATTACATCTTGCATCTTCCTAATTTCAATGCCACCTTCGTCTTTGGGAAGACACATATTATGCCAAGAACTCCAATGATATTTCTTTGACCCATCTGTCAAACCCCAGAACAAGTTTGTAAAGTATTTTTCCACGAGAATACTAGTGCCTTTGGGGGGGTTTATAGCAGTGTGATCCTCCCCCCCCCCCCCCCCTCCGTGACGACTCAAAGGGTCATCACCTATTTTTCTATTTATTTTGTGCTTCCAAGACCTTGAAAACCTCATTTTTAGTAGCATCGATTTGCGTGCGTAGTCCGAACGTATAGCCGGAAAGCCTAAATGTGAAATTCTGTAAAAAAAATGCTAAAATTTGGTATTAAAATGAATAAGTTTGACTTTGGTCAACATTTTAGATAAACGGACCCGGACCCGTAATTTGACAGTTTCGGAGGGTCCGTCGAAAAATATGGGACTCGGGCATATGCCCTGAATCGAATTCCGAGGTCCCAAGCCCGAGAAATGAATTTTTGAGTAAAAATTCTTTTTCTGAAATTATTACGAAAATTGAAAATGAAATTTGATTAAAAACTGTGGTATCAGGCACATATTTTGGTTCCGGCATCCGGTACAAGTATTATATATGGTTTAAGCGCTTCCTGTGAAATTTGGTTGAAAACGGATGCCATTTGACGTGTTTTGGACTTCAAATGGAAATTAGATGTTTTATGAAAACTTGGAAGAAATTATGAATTTTTAGGTTGAATTCGATGTATGTGATGTTATTTTGGCAATTTGATCGCGCGGATAAGTCTGTAGGATGTTTTTGAGGTTGTGTGCATATTTGGTTTGGAGCCCCGAGAGCACGAGTGAGTTTTGGATAGGCATCGAAGTGCATTTTGAACTATGAAAATTTTTTGGTATTTCTGACCTGCAGGCTTCGCATTTGCGAAGCCTGACTCGCAAATGCGAAGAATCATTCGCAAATGCGAAGAATCATTCGCAAATGCGAAGGCAGTCACTTTGCTTAGGGATCGCAAATGTGAACTATTGTTCGCAATTCCCACAAATGGTCGGGGTTCGCAATTGCGAACCCCAGTTCGAAATTCCCATATTTACAGCCCAACAATTTTTATACTTAGTCAAATTTTAAGTTATTTTTCACCCCACTTTCAAAATACAACTCCTTGGGCGATTTTTCAAGAACAAGTTTCATTCCAAATCATTTGTAAGTCGATTTTTACTCAATTCTTTCAATCATTAACTTCATTTAACATGTTTTCCACTTAAAATCAATAATTTTTATGGGTGAAATTGGGGGTTTTGGGTAGAACCTAGGTTTTCTAAGAATTGGGGATTCGGGCCTCAATTTGAGGTTCGATTTCAAAATAAATTATATATTTGAGTTCGTAGAGGAATGGGTAACCGGGTTTTGGTTTGAACCTCGAGTTTTGACCATGTGGGTCCGGGGGCAATTTTGGAATTTTTTGGGAAAAACTTGGGAAATTCATTTTTATGCATTCAAATTGATTCATTTAGTGTTTATTAAAGTAATTGAACAATTTGTGACTAGATTCGAGCGGATTCGAGATGGAATCGCGGGGTAAAGCGATAGTTGAGGCTTGAGTGGAATTCAAGGCAACGAGGTAAGTGTTTGGTTTAACCCTAGCTTGAGGAATTAGGAGTTGAGTCATAATTGCTATTTGTTTTGTGTTGGGTACGATGTACAGGAATGGTGATGAGTATCCATGCATCGGTGTCGAGCATGACCGTGAGTCTTAATTTTGCTAATTGTGTACTCTTGTTTGATCCTATAAAAGTTGCGACTGAATATTGATATTAGCTGTGCCAAGAAGAAGTTGAATAGGATTGGTTATAGCTGACTCTCCCTTGTCGGGATGTTTGACTTGTTGTGATTGTTCCCTTGCAGGATTGTATTGTATACTGTGTTGAAAGTATTGGGAGTGGGTGGTACGCCTACCACATGATATATTGAAATGGGAGCGAGTGGTACGTCTACCATACATGATATATTGAATTGGGAACGAGTGGTACGCCTACCACACATGATATATTGAAATGGGAGCGAGTGGTACGCCTACCACACATGATATATTGAAATGGGAGCGAGTGGTACGCCTACCACACATGATATATTGAAATGGAAGCAAGTGGTACGCCTACCACATGATATATTGAAATGGGAGCGGGCGTGTAACGATCCGACCGGTCATTTTTAGAATTTACTCCCCATTCCCCTATTAACTGCTTCCTCTAAGTTCATTTCTGCTATTTTAATTTGACGGGACGTTCTGTGTTTGAATTCGGAGTGTTTTGGGACACTTAGTCCCTAAATAAGAGCTTAAGAGTTGAAAAAAATATTCCGTAATCGGAACTGTGTGAAGACTGCCTCGGAATGAAAATCTGATGGTTCTGTTAGCTCCGTTAGGTGCGTGTTCGGAATGTATTTTGGAAGCCCGTAGCTCATTTAGGCTAGAAATGCCGAAAGTTAGTATTTTTGCGATTTCCGGTTGATAGGTGAAATTTTGATCTGGGGGTCGGAACGGAATTCCGGAAGTTGTTGTAGCTTCATTAGGTGATTTGGGAGATGTGTGCAAAATTTCAAGTTATTTGGACATGTTTTGGTCGGATTTTTGATTGAATGTGTGTTTTTGAAGTGTTAAAAGAACTTAGGCTTGAATTCGTTATAATTCGATGATTTTAGTGTTAATAGAGGTGTTTTGATAATTGGAATAAGTTTGTATGACGTTTTAGGAGGTGTTGGTATTTTTGGTTGAGGTCCCGGGGGCCTCGGGTGTGTTTCGGATGCCCAACGGGTCATTTTTGGAAGATTATTGTTGTTTTAAGCATAAACATGTAATGATCCAAAGGTCCATTTTTAGTTCCAGAGATCGAAATTTGATTTCGAGACTTCTAAAATTTAAATCATGAATTATAGGACTGATCTGAAAATTTTGGTTTAATTTCATCAAGTCGCGATTGGGTTT
>MU760997.1:12770-28151 GCA_026770625.1 Nicotiana glauca | reverse complement strand
CTTTTTAATTATTTTTTACGAAAGTGAACGTCGTTTAAGAACGTATTTTCGGATCACGTCACATGAAATGCACCCGGATCCTCGACACATTCTTATTCAACGTTTTTGGATTTGGATTTGGGTCGCATGAAATGCGCACCCGTATTTAAGAAGGTAAAATTAATAAAAGCGCGCTTAAAGTGACTAACGTCTTGATAGCTCTGCGGCAAGCCATGAAAATTCGCTAAATGACACGTCCCGAATGCTAAATATTTTTTTATTAAGTAATTAATAAGGGCCCCGCAATTTGTATATTTTTGTTTGGCGAGGCTCGTCTCATTTTTATTATTTAAAGGCCAGCCTAAAGCAAACTAAGATTTTCTATTTATTATTTGTCTCTAATATGTGTCTAATTAATTTGCATCTATAAATTCAGGCCTCGAGTTCAAGTCCGAATTCAAACAAAAGGGATGGCCCTTTTAATTTGAACCCGCTACCTAACTCAAAACATAAATTTATATTGCAAATTAATCCCCTATATTCCTAATATAGCTTTAAAATATTTTTGATTTCAGCATTGTTTGGTCCTTCAAACGTGGCCTTGGAAGCATTGCGCTGAGAGCTGGCCCAACGCAGGGCTTTTAATGTGGTCCTTGGGCCCAGGGCCAAAATTTCCTGCCTAGGCCTGATCGTTTCTGTTGGGCCTGCGTTTGAGCCCAATCCTTCAAGCCAGCCTAAATGAGTCCAAAACACCATTGACATTATTAAGGAAATGAACAGAGAATACCTGAGGATCAATTTACTCAGCATATGATAATCAATTTATGATGATTGACCTATAAACCCATTTACATTGGTTAACACTTAAGCAAGGATTTAAGTATGAATAGAGTAATGGGAGGACTTATGACAAATAGCTGATGACTAACAATTAAACTAACGGCTACACATCAATCACAATTCCACAACTTAAACTCTCAACATTGTGACACCAAGCAACACTTATGAGCTTAAGGCCATCACACATTAACTGCAGCAGCACCAAATTAACTGCAGCAATAATACTATTGATTGTTTTTGACTCCTACTTTTAAAGTAAAGTATGGTAACCCGGACAACAACACCAAATTAACTTGATCCTAACGTTATTAGATACAGAATTTAAGCGATTCATGACTAAAATCAAATTAATTCACAGTCTTTTACACAACGAGTCCAACAGCCCTAGGTAATACAGTTTAGAGTCAACAATCTAAAGCCTTATAGTTTAATTACAAGTCCAACTGTCCCAATTACTACAAATACTCCTATTTAACACGAATATATATATATATATATATATATATATATATATATATATATATATATATATATTTGTTTAAGCTAAGCTACAACTACACATTAGAATAATAATGAAAACAGAGGCAGATTCATGTGCGCAAGGCTTCAACATTTGATTTCAAAATTATTCATGTACATCAAATGAAACTCCACATCATTAGAGCCAATAGTGTACCTGGAATCGGGCAAAATGAAAGGAAATCGAAGTCAGCTAGGCAGCAACAGTATACAGCAGCAATTTGATAGATTTTGAGTCCAAAAACTAATGTCAAACAGCCCAGCAATTGATATTTAGTGGCAAAAACAGTAGGCAACCAAAATAAGCTTAAATGGCTCTAGTTTGACTTGATATAACCCCAAATGTATTCAACAAACTCCCGGGAAGGTCCAGAACACTTCAGCAACTAGGTATTGAGTTAGATGATGTGAATCAACTGCTAAAAAATCAAAATTAGCCTAAGGTTTATAATAGAACAATATTTTTTGGAATTTTTGAAAGTTTTCTATTGTTTTTGGTTTTTTCTGCTAGATTTGAGATCTAAAATAAGGGTTTCTATTATTAGAGTTCAGACTTGAACTTCTTTTTACTTTGAAATTCAAGTCTGAATTTCAAATTGGAAGAAGAAGATTTTTTGAGGGAAAATTAAAGGCTGGAAGGTTTCTGAGAATTTCAGAGTTCTAAACTTGTAAATGAAAGAATTGGGGCTGCCTTTTATAGGCAAGAAATGGGGTAGAATGTTCTGAAGTGTTCTACTCATTTTCCCCCCTTTTTTTATTTCAAAAATTAGTGATTAATCCCTGAATTTTTGACTTGTTACCCAAGTTACTGCATTAAAAATTTATAAACTTACACTAAGGCCCCCTTCTAGAAGGCCATAGGGTGTTCTAGCCTTGCTTTCTACCTTTGGAATACCTATACTACCCTTGTTTTTATTTTGAAACTACTGGCCCTTAACAAACCAGCCCATTTTGGATGCCTAAACTACCCTTGATTGCCCCTGAAATTACTACCCAAACCCAAACCCCTTTGTCCTAGTTAGAACTCAACTATAGTTGACTAAGGAATGATTCATTCAGCTATAACCAAAATGATTCCAAAAATTCTAAAATTGAATCCACTTAATGCTAATTAAGACTTAAAATTAATCCTAAATCGCACTACTATCCAGTTATCAACTAATAATAGACTAATCACACTAAACAATAAAAGTGATTTATCAAAAAACAAGAACTAACACTTGCATTAACTAATCAAAATCAATTAAACAGGGTTAACCCTGAACTAAACCAAAAATCAAAAAACTAAACGAACAATTAACAAAGCAGGATCGACCATAAACAAATATCAATCAATCACCAATTTATGGATTAAAAACTGATCTATTACGAGTTAAACTAACCTAATATGAATATGAACGTACCTAAATCATGTCTAAATTAACTAAGACCTACAGAAACATGCATGAATTGATTAAACAAAAGTTTAAACTAATTATAAGATTCAAATAATAGAAGAGGCAAATACAGAAAAACTTACTTATGCAAGTTGAAACAATTGAACTCCAACTCAAGCCCCGGAATAATGTATAAGCTTGTTCTTTAATCCAAAAACAAACGAACACATTGTTGTGAGACTTGACTTGACCTCCAGATTCAGGAAATTGAAAACAAAATCGATGAACTCGGATGTCTAGGGTTTTTCCAGTCTAAGATCTAAAATTCGAGAAGTTTTGGCAACATTCAAGAGATTCTGGCTAGGGATTCAGGTAGAGGGAGGTTAGAAGAGTGTATAGTGTAAATTTGGTTGGATTTGGGTGAGTTAATATTTTGGTGCAGATTTTTTATCTAAAATTCGAGAAAATCGGTGAGGATTTGAGGGAAATAGATTTGAGGGTTGGAAAGAGGAGGAGAAGGGGAGTATGTGGTGAAATTTTGGGATTATTTGGAGTAACTCCGCCGGCGGAGGCGATTTCCGGCCGGCAGCGGACGGTGGAGGAAGGCGGAAGCACGGCGGAGTAACGGTGGCGATACACCGGCGTTATAGGGAGGGGGTTGGTACAATAAAGGGGGTTTGGTCGTTGAGTTATAACAAAGTGTTATTACATTTTTATGCAAAATGAAAGATCNCGTTACGGGGAGGGGTTGGTACGATGAAGAGGGGTTTAGTCGTTGAGTTGTAACAAAGTGTTATTACAACTTTATGTAAAATGAAGGATCAAAGCTGGGCCGTTAGATTGAGGGGTAAGGACGGTTGAGATTAACTGTACCCAAAACGATGTCGTTTCACTGAAGGGGGGCTGGACCGGGCGGAATTGGTCTGGGCTGAAGAAAATTGGAGTGGGATCGTTTGGGCTTAAACCAAATTTGGCCCAATTCAAACTAGCTTGATTCCCTTTCTATTAATTCATTTTTTCATTTGTTTTCCCTTTATTTATTTGTTTATTATTATTATTATTATTTTTTGAATTTTTTTATTTTATTTAATATGTAAAATAAAAGACCCAAATTAAATCTAGGATCATACTAATCAACTGATTCCTAATTCAAAAAATATAAAGTGTAAAATTTAAAATTGTGAAAAGACTATTTTTGTTATTTTTTTCTTTTTTTAGTAATATTAATTGACTAAGATATAAAATCGAATTCTAAATGCAAATGTACTATTTTTGTACTTTTTATGAATTATAATGCACACAAAAATGCAGACAAGATACAAAATCATGCAATTAATTCCTAAAAATTCAAATAATAAAAGAAAAATTCTAACTCTAAAGAATTTATATCTCTCTTTATTCTTCCTCACTATGTACTTCTCTGATAATACCATGCCACCTCCGACCATGATGTACTTGTAATAGTATTTAGTCTTTAGATTAATTGATTGGATCTCTATGTTGTCATCCAAAGAAAGTTGGTGAGGGCCTATCAAAGCAGAAGGTTGGTGTGTAGGTTTCACTAGTGACCCTCGAGTACAACAGTGAGTCATTAAAAGAGCTTCAAAGCTTTGATTTCGAATATGGATTTTTCAAAAAATATTATTTGTTTGGAGTGGGTGCTATTGCAAACGATTGAGAATATTCAATAAAGTTTATATCTCAAGGGTAGTTGGTGAATAATAGATTTGATATGGCTGGATTTTCAGATTGAAATTCGAAGAAGAAGCAGAAGACTATATATGTGTATATATATACACACACACAAAAGACATTGTATAGAAATTATAAAAGCTTATCTAAAATGGACATTTTTTTCTCTCGGTGCATGTTAGCTTAACCTGTGCCTACCATAGTTAAGAGAGCTCGTATTCCGTCTCAAAAAGCACTATTGTCGAAGGAGGCAGCTGATTCACAGAGTGACGCTCACCCAGGAACCAAAGGAAGGATAACAACACCTGAAAATTCTGGAAGTAAGCAATTGAGCCCTAATGTCAATGAAATAATACAAAAAATTCCGGAATGTGAGAAACTTAAACAAACTGAAGCAATTTAAGTATTGAATGAAGTCCAACAAGAATCAACAAGCAACAATCCAACGGTGCATGTGAGCACTGGAAGGAAATCATGGGCAGATGAGGTCGATGAGATGAATGAAGTGCAGGGGAAGAAGAGTTCAGTGTGGAACAACTTTGATATCACAAAAATATCAAATACTGGGTACAAATTGGAGTTTGTTCAACCTCAATCAACATGTGAGTCTAATTTTGTTGAAATTGATCTAGAAGACATTAGTACAAAAGTTGATTACTGGAGAAATGTCGCGATCTGCTATATGCTTGGGGCTCATCCACCGTTTGCTGTAATTCAAGGCTACATACAGAGGTTGTCGGGTAAACATGGTATAGATAAGGACATCGATGTTAAGAAATAGGGTAATTGTCGTTCGATTTGACACTGCAATAGGAAAACAAGAAGTAATTGAGGGTGGCATCTATCACTTTGATAACAAACCTCTCACTGTCAAAGCTTGGACACCTAATTTGGAGTTCACTCGTGAGGAACTCCTAACAGTACCAATTTGAATCAAATTTCCAGCATTGAACTTCAAATATTGGAGTCCAAAAGGGCTAAGTAAGATAGGGATTCTGGTTGGTAAACCTCTAATGGTTGACCAGAACACAGAAAAAAGGATTGGTCTGAGCTTTGCTCGACTGCTAGTGGAGGTTGAATTGGATGCTAAACTACCTGATATGGTGATGTTTAGGAATGAGAAAGGCAAGCTAATAGAGCAAAGAGTTAGCTATGATTGGAAGCCAACTCTTTATACGCATTGCTTAAAGTATGTGCATGAAGAAGGAGTATGCAGACTAAGAAGAAACCTCCAAAGAATGAATAAAAAAATAACAAACAAATAGCAGACGCTCAGGTGGAGAAGCAAGATCAAGTGCAAAGTGAGAAGAACTATGAAGCTCAGAAAACAAATTCAAATGTCATAAGGATTACTGTAGGAAAAAGGAACTCTAGGAAAACCACAACAACATATAGCAAATAAGGAGGTGGTAACAAAGGAAAGGAATGCAGAACAATGTTGAAAAATACCTAATAAATTTGGCAAGACTGTGGTAAGGTAGAAGGAACAAATGGAGAAATCCAATTCATTCCAAATTCTTAATAAGCAGACGGCCTCAATCTGTCCAAGGGGGAGGGGGGAAGTAGTGTGGGGGGTTTAATTATCCCTCATAATGGGGGATGGTTAGTCTAGTAAGTTGGAACACTAGGGGGCTTAATGGCCTTAATAAGCAAAAGAAGATTAATTGCAATGAGGAAAGAGTAGGTTTGATAGGCATGTTAGAGACAAAAGTTAAAAAAGAAAGGATGGATCAATTACCAGAGAAGATATTTGCTGGATGGAAGTTTGTAACAAATCTTGACTGTCATTACAATGGGAGAATCTGGATCAACTGGAGGCCAGATTACTACCAGATAATACCTAGGCTAAAGAATGCTCAACTAATAACATGTGAAGTATTGTATGTTCCTCTCTAACTATCATTTGAGGTAACCTATGTATATGCTTTTAATACAAAAGATGAGAGTAAGGGACTGTGGGAAAATTTAATAACTCACAATAGAGGATGTAGCAAACCATGAATGGTAATATGTGATTTCAATTCACTTCTGAATGCAGAGGATATAATAGGAGGACATGAAGTGACATAAGCTGAAGTGGTGGATTTATATAATTGTATAGTGGAGTGTGGATTGATGGAATTACCTACACAAGGAAATAGATACACTTGGAGTGATAAACATGAAGAGACCAGAATCTTTTCAAAAATTGATTGAATTTTTATTAATGAGCAATGGTTTGATACCATGCCAGAATGCAAAGTAAGATTTTTGACAGAAGGGATTAGTGATCATTGTCCTACAAAGGTGACTTTTGTGGAGGAGAGGCAGAGGAGTAGGAGATCCTTTCAATTTTGTAATGCGTGACTCAACATCCACAATTCATGAGTAAAGTCAATGAGGGTTGGAACAATAATGTGGAAGGGTGAAAAATATTTATAGTAGTGAAAAGATTAAATTTTTTTAAAGAGAGGCTTGAAATCCTTAAACAAACAGGCATTTCATAACATAGTGACTGAAAAAAATGAGGATAGGAACGTACTAAATAAGACCCAAGTTCAACAGCAGAGATGTCCTACTAATTTAGAATATCAACAAGCTGAAATTAGTGCATATCAAAACTTCAAGTAGTCATTCTACCTAGTTGAAGTGTATTTACAACAAAGTAGTAAAGAAACATGAATTAGATTGGGATATGATAAAACCAAATACTTCCACTCAGTAATCAAGCACAAGAAACTGAAGCAGGTTGTTACTCACCTCAAAGACAGCTCTGGTCTTTGGCAAACAGATCTTGATACAATTGCTGGTATATTTGTTGACTATTATGAAAATTTACTAGGAAGAAAAGCAACAGAAATGGTGCAAGCTTTTAGTAGTATAATCAAAAATGGGAAAAGGCTATCAGAAGCTCACCAACAAGAGATAATGCAACCTTTTTTCGAAAAGGAAGTAAAACATGCTATGTTTCAAAATGACGGTAACAAGAGCCCTGGTCCTGATGGATTTAGGAGTGCATTCTACAAAGTAGCATGGCCAGTTGTGGGAATAGATATCACTGCAGCAGTCCTGGAATTTTTTCAGAATGGTAGCAAGCTCAGGTAGATAAATGCCACTAACATTGCCTTGATACCTAAAATGGAAGCTCCAGAAAATGCAGCTCAATACAGGCCTATCTCCTGCTGTAATGTTCTATCCAAGTGTATATTTAAAGTGATATGTTCTACGTTAAAGCCAACAGTCAGTCATATAGTAGTAGATAACCAGTCAGTTTTTGTACAAGGAATGTCCATGATGCACAATATTTTGATATGGAATGACTTACTTAGGCACTACAATAGAAGGACAACTCCTAGATACTTAATGAAAATAGACCTAAGAAAGGCATACGATATGGTGAGATGGGAGTTTTTGGAGAAAGCTTTAAGAGGGTATGGATTTCTTAATAAGTTCATACATTGGATCATGTTATGTGTTTCTAATACTATGTTCACAATAAAAGTTAATGGCGAGGGACATGTTTACTTTGCTGGAAAGAGAGGTTTGAGGCAAGGAGATCCTATTTCTCCACTGCTATTTGTTCTTGTAATGGAATACCTTTCTAGAACTTTAAAGACAATCAGTACACTACCTGACTTCAAGTTCCATCAAATATGCAAAGAGATTAAGCTGACACATCTCATATTTGTTGTTGATTTGATGATATTCTGCAAGGGTAATACTAGATCAGTAAATAGAGTAATGGAAGCCTTTGATCACTTCAGTAAAGTATTTGGTTTGATTGCCAATATGGAAAAATCTAGCATCTTTGTAGTTGGGGTTGAAGATAGTATCAAGGATCAACTACTGGAAAGAACAGGTTTTACTTCTGGAACATTTCCTATCAAATACTTAGAACTGCCTCTATCTCCAAGGAAATGGAACAAGATGGATTGTCAAATGTTAATTGGGAAGATCATTCATAGAATCAATGTTACATACTCTAAGCAATTGTCATATGCAGGAAGTCTTCAAATAGTTAATGCAATGCTCTTCTCTATACATAGCTTCTAGGGGAATGTTTTCACCATAAAGTGTAGTGAAAGGAGTAGTTAGGCTATATAGGGATAATTTGTGGGAAAAAATGAGGGATAGAAAAAAGTAGCTCTGGTTGCATGGGACAAGGTATGTTGTCCAAAGAATTTGGGGGTCTAAATATCAAAGGGTGTAAGAATGGAATGTAGCCTCGGTAGGTAAACTAATATGAGAGCTAGTTTTGAATAAGGAATCCCTAGGGTAAGGTAGGTTCATGGTGTATATATAAAAGTTGATCATGACATATGGGTTTATACACCTCTTATAGATAGTAGCTAGTATTGGAGGAAGCTAAACTCAATTAAAGATCTGACGAAGGAATGGTACTCCCAGGACAGATATACATTAACTCCAAAAGGGAGTTACTCAATCATTCAAAGATATCTTGCAATAATTGGTCGACAACAGAAACTGAAGGTTGCAGACTTAACCTGGAAAATATTAGCACAACCTAAAAACAGGTTTATTGGTTACTTGCAACAATTGGGAGGCCGCTAACTAAGGACATGTTGATTCGAATGCAATTACAGGTTGAAAACATTAAGTGTAATTTGTGTAATGAGGATAAGCTGAAAACACAAGACCACCTATTTGTTGAATGCATATGGATCAGTGCAGTAAGATAAGAGTTAAATATGTGGCTAGGACATGCAGTGCAAATTGCAGGAATTAAACAAATGTTGGAACTAATCAAAAGGAAGCATTGGAAGCAATTCAAAAAGGAAGTGGAAACTACAACTAATATTACAGTGATATACCATACATGGATAGCTAGGAACATAAGAAAATTTAAAGGAAGAACTGTAAATAGAGCTGAGATAGTTACACAAATTAAGAGAGAAGTTATGAAAATGATAGAATTACTTCAGAAGTCAAAGAAAGCACATAAATGTAGAAGTTTAGTTAGACATATTATCTGTAATTAGTTATTTTTTTCTATTTGTTGGAGGCCTAAAAGTCTGTGGTCAGATATTTAGGTGCTCTATAAGTATAATTGTTTGATGTTGTCAATGGTAATATTCACATTGTTACCAAAAAAATTGTATGAAAATTTTATTTAAAATGTACGATGTTGTAGTTGTATTTAACTGTGTAAGAATAATGTATGAAAGTTGTAAATAAGTTGTAAAGAAGTTATATACTACATAATTAGTTGCATAAAATTTATTTTTAGTATGTATGTTGTTATAAATATATTAAATTTTGTATTATTTATTTGAAATTTATTTTTACTTTGTATGTTATTGTACCATAGATTATTATTTTTTAAATAGGTAATTATGGCAAAGAGAGAAAAGAGTTGCGCCAATTATGGCTTATAGGTAACACACAACTGCAAGGAGTCATGTTTAGATGGAAGGACAATTTGGACTCCGTTCCCTTCAGTTACGGCCTTTTCCAAGCAAAGAATCTCCTAATTTAAGGCACTAATAATGGATTGTATATAAATTATAAAAAATAACTTATTTAGGACGGGTAATATATAAAATTTGGATAATTTTAATAAATAAGTTTCAAATATTGTAGAGGAAGAAAAAAATCTCGGACATTAATATATGGAGAATAAATAATGAATGAATATTGTAGAAAATAAATTTGGTTCGAGAAAATAAAATCAAGACCGAAAAATATTGCAATAATCGTAGTATTTTATTTCGAATATTTGAGTGTACAATCTCTATGATTCCTCTGATTCTACTTTTCTAGTATAAATTCAAGGGTCTTTGAGCTTGATCTTGAATTTGAATTTGATTTATTCGTCGCGAACACTTTGATTGTTGCCACGAATTTTATCACGAACAAGTAGCTTTGATCTTGAACGCCTTGTGTTTGATTTAACTTCGTTCTTGATCTTGAATACTTGAATCGTTCTTTGTTCTTGAGCTTGAATACTTGATTTGTTCTTCGTTCTTGCGCTTGAACTTGATTTCTTGAACTTGAAGCTTGAAACTTGTGGAGGAATTTGTAGTGTTTGATCCACGAGCTCTTTCTTGCTTCTTGTTATAATTTCTGGTTTCTTTTCTGGGTTATGAAGACCCCTATTTATAGTTGTGGAAGGGAGGAGTTGTGATAAGAACAAACTCCTTCCGACCAATCAAATTGAAGTATGACATGGCCGCATTTCATTGGCCAGAACATGTCACTTGCACACGTGGCGCGATTTCATTGGCCTTTCATTGTGACTGGGCATGCCTTGTCATTTTGACACGTGGCATGATCCTATTGACTCTTTCGTTTGACTTGGAGCGCCACGTCATTTGATACGTGACACCAAAATGGGCCTTTAGGAAGATGACATTTGGGGCTTAATGAAGTGGGCTCATCACTTTAACCCAATTAAATGGGCTAGCTCATTGGATTAAGACTTATTTATTTAATCCATTTATATTGGACTTATATAAATAATCCAATAATATTATCCCATAATATTTATTTGGACTGACATATTTAAGATATTATCCAAATTATCTTATTGAATATAATTCAATAAAATTTGCATGTCTACAAAAGCCCCTACTTCAAGACTTGTGAGTAGCCAATCTCCGACTACTAGGCTTGAAGTATTTACGGATAGCTCAAAATGACTCATTCTATTAAAGTGAGAAAAAGAGTAATAGCTTTATTTGCTATTATTTTGGAAGTAGTACGTCAAATCTCATTTTAAATGAACTGACGAACTGTAGTTATTGATTTCAAAAAGTTTGCAAGTGACTTTTTTTTCTTGCATTTGGAATTTGTACTGAGGAATTTACTCACATGATGTACTAAGACAACTGATGCTTTAGTTTCCAACAAAGCAAAATGCCTTCCTTTTAGTATATCAATATCAAATTTTTAGGGACATCAATTTGATTCTTAGATAACCTAATCATCAAAGGAGTTGGATTTCTCTTGCATATCTATACTAATACACATAGTAAGATGTTTTTCCTTATTTTATTATGACTCCAAGATCTTTCCTGAATTTGCTCGTAAGTAGGAAATGCCCATCGCCTCATAGAAATCCTTTCCAATTAGGAGAATAACACTTTGTAATTTGACTCCCTTTTGAGGTCTAATTAGACTAGTCCCACACCGAAATTTATATCCCTATAACCTCCTTGAAGCATGTATATAAACTCCATATTTCGTGTGCTCTTTGTATTAATTTGCAGTTCAGAAGCCTATCGCTTAAGTCCACATTCGACAGGTAAATTTTGTTCTTTCCTTTTTATGCTTTTTTTTGTTTTGTTGTCTTTTTCCTTTTTGTAGGTCAAGCGAGAAGGATATGTTCTTGTTCAACAAGATGATCCATACATGAAGAAGACATTCTTGGGGTGTGAGGGGATGAGTACTCATCAACCGTTAATCGTCTAAGCCAAAGATTTATTTTATCTTAGGCAAAGAACATCATACCGTTTATGCCAAAGATTTATTATCTGAAGCGAAAACCATTACACCGTCTGAGCTAATGACTTCATCTTGTTTAACTTCATTTTATCTAAGACATAGACCTTTACACCATCCGGGCTAAATTTATTTTGTCTGAAGCGAAGACCATTACATCGTCTAAGCTAATGACTTCATCTTGTTTGAAGATTTAACTTCATTTTATCTAAGGCATAAACCATTACACCGTCTGGGCCAAAGATTTCTTTTGTCTGAAGCAAAGACCATTACACCGTCTAAGCTAATGAATTCATCTTGTTTGAAGATTTAACTTCATTTTATCTAAGGCATAGACCATTACACCGTCTGGGCCAAAGATTTCTTTTGTCTGAAGCAAAGACCATTACACCGTCTAAGCTAATGACGTCATCTTGGGGGCTTAAATATTTCAACTTTAAGACCGGCGACTTTGAAGACTTCAACTTGAAGACCGACGGACTTGAAGGCTTCAACTTTAAGACTTGGAGGGCCTAAATATTTCAACTTGAAGATCGGTGAATTTGAAGACTTCAACTTGAAGACTGACGGACTTGAAGACTTCAACTTTGAGACTTGGAGAATCCCTGGACTTCAATGCAAATAGTTGACATCCTCCTAAAATTGGCCCATTGAAGATATCAATTTACTATGGAGGGTTTCCACCTTTAAATCAAATGAGATCAAAGTTCAACAGGAGGATGACATTTCAGCTTGATCTTTCATTCTTTCATACTTCATTCGAACAACAATTTGGGCAATATGTATCTTTTGAACTTATGCGACTGAACTTAGAATGAAACTCTAAGCTGTCTACGTACCTTGGTGAGGAGAATCAAGTCATACCGTAGTTCAGACAAGGTGATTTTTTTATTTTTTTTTATGTCCTAACTTTTGCCTAGGCCGCCTCTTTCGAGATTTTCAACCTAGCAGACTCTTTTTTTTTGTCCTAACTTTTGCCTAGGCCGCCTCTTTCGAGATTTTCAACCTAGCAGACTTTTTTTTAGGGGCCATACACAATTTAGACTCATGCGGGCCAGGAGTATAGCAACATGCAGTTTAGGATCGTGCGTCATGGAGCTTCATGACTTGCAGTTTAGGCTCGTACATCGAGGAGCATCACGACTTGCAGTTTAGGCTCGTACGTTGAGGAGCGTTATGACTTGCAACTTCATGGATAATGCTTCTTCCAAAACTTGCCGTTGATAGGGCCAATTCTCATACCATCTGCATCAACCAGCTTGTAAGCCCCACTTGAATAAGCTTCTTGTACGACATATGGCCCATCCCATTTTAAAGTGAACTTCCCTACAGGTTTATGGGAAGTAATTATGGGTCTCTGTACGGCAAGGACTTGATCTCCTACTTTAAAGGATCTCGGACGAACTCTTTTATTGAAGGCGCGAGACAATCGAGCTTGATAACATTCAAGACTATGTTGAGCTTCCAACCTCTTCTCATCAAGAGCCTCCAACTCAGCTAATCGAAGTCGAGCATTTTCTTCGGTACCAAGGTTAACTTCTTTTAAGGCATCAACTGTTGTTTTCACTCCTTCTTCAAGTTCAGGTGGAGCATCCTTCGCATCTTCATCTTCTTGAGGGTCCCTATCATTGAAGGATATGTGATAACATGGCAAAACATCCTCCAATTCCGCATTATCTTCCATAGAAGATGGAATGCCATTCTCGCCTTGTACAGTGACATGATATGAAGAACCTACACTTTCTTCATCTTCGTCATGTTCCTTAGTGCAGACCACAGTATATGGCTTTACCTTCAGTACTCCTTCACATGAAACCACCAGTTTTGTTTGTCGCCTCATTCTGGAAGGAAGCAAACTTTGGAAATCCTTAGAGATCTCCTGAATTTTGGATGAAGCGGGTGTTCTTGTATTTTGATGATTTCTCTGGAACTTATTCCCCTTCTTTAATGGACCCAATCTATCATATATAGAAGTTCTCACAATTGATTTTCCAAGCCGATCAAAGATAGAAGGCTTGTTAGAAGCAGCTGATTCATCTTCTACATTGATATAATTGCTACTCGCCCTTCTTATTGAGATGCGCACTGGTGACGGTTGCTTGTATCCCAAACCTTCACGTGGTTGCCTCATTGTAGCTTATGAGGGGATCTTTCCTAACTTTGACGGCTCATTGGGATAGTATCCATCTTTTGCAAATAGCTTGTAAGCATTAGGATCAAAACCTTCATCTGTTCGCTTTGTAGGGAGTGCCATATTCTGCCAATGATTTTGGGCTACAAATCCTGCAAGCAGTTTCGAGGACAACTTTACTGCCTCAATTCGCTTTATCAGAAAAGTTAACTCCTCCAGCGTCTTGGTTTGGAGATTAGATGATTCGCCCTCGTCTTGCTTCCTTTTAGGGACATATTGGAGCTCATGACTTACTTTCTTGCCATAAGACGCAATACCCCCTTTATGAGATTTATTCACGTTGGTGTGTACCTCCTCAGTAACAGCTTTGGCTTTGCCAATAGTCACATCAGCTCTTTTAGTTGTGGGCTGGTCATTCTTGATTTTCATGCCTCCATCAGCTTTTATCTCCTTCACAATGTGGTTCTTCAAATAGGACTTTGCATCGGCGAGGTGTGACTCAGCCTCGGTGAATGGCTCATCATCAGCAATTATCTTCTTATCGACTTCACCCTCATAGTATTTCAAACATTGATGGTAGGTAGATGGAACCACTTTGTTCTCATGTATCCAAGGCCTTCCAAGCAAGACGTTGTATGAAGTCTTTGCATCGATCACATGTAGCCATGCACTTGATTGCATATCTTCAATGGTGATTTCCAGCGTGATCGCGCCTATGGCTCTTTGCCCCCTTGGTTGAATCCTTGGATCATCACACGACTTTCTAAGAGTTCGTTCATGGGAATACCAAGTTCTTTCACAGTGCGAATTGGCAAAATGTTCACTGAGGATCCTCCATCAACCAAAATTCGATTTACCTTTTCATCACACATATAGCCAATCAGGTACAATGGGCGGTTATGAAGAGTGTCACCTAGCAGAAGATCGTCATTTGTGAATGTGACTTTTTCCTCACAAGCATTAACTTCTTGAGGAGTGGACTCTATGAGCTTTTCCAAAGATGGTGCCAACGGTAGGACATCGCTTTTATCTTCCCCTTTATCAGCATTGCAACAGGAGGCCTCAATACCCTCAAGGGAAATTTTCGTACGGGACCAACTTGGTAAGAACTCATCCAAGGTCATTGGATGTCGTGGCTTTTGAGGATGGTGCACCTCCACTTTTGCTTTCTTCAAATATTTAACCGGATTCCGTCTCATTGGTCTTTTCACCATCATTTTCCTTGTTGGTTGTTCTATTGATTCTTTTTATGGGCTTCTTTTGTGGTGCCTACGACGATTCACCAATGTCCAACCTTCATCATCATCAGGTTGATTGAATTCAGCTTTGTCGCTCTCCAGTAATTCTTCATCTTTAGTTTCTTTAAAACCACATAATTCATCCGGACTGAATGAGCCAAAGGTG
>MU760987.1:0-21483 GCA_026770625.1 Nicotiana glauca | reverse complement strand
GGTAGGCTGATATGCCCAAGCAACTTATGGTTCAAGTTGGGTAATTACTCTCTCGAGGTTTAACCCGTTAATTGGGACTACCATTCCCCTGGGTCCATCCCAATTCCTTGTTGGGTCAATTTTGGAGTCATCGACACTCTTTCTCAAGAAGAGTCAAGATACACTAAACTAGACTCAGTGTTTGCAACCACGAAATCCTAATTAAACCATGAAATTAACCCAAATAGCAAACACCTAACATCATTCAAGCATTAAACAATCACACACATTAGTTACCCACGCTAGGGTTGAGCCACAACCCTAGCTAATGGGTTTAGCTAGACATAATAGGAACAGAAATTAAAGAAACAGGAGGTAAAATCAACATATTAATTAACTACAAAGTTAATCTACAAGAATCTATGATAAAGCAAGATGAAATTGCCCAAAATAGGCTAAAACTTGAGTCTCACGAGCGCAACAGCTATATCTGATACCATCCCCTAGCTAAAAAAGTAAAACGTTCTATTTATAATACACAGGAAAAACTGGACAAAAATACCCGTACGGGTCTGGGGCGGACCGCGCACAAATGTCGCACGGCCGCGGAGGGCTCTTTGGTCTTCAGTGGTTGCTTTTGAAACTGAGGTCGTGGACCGCACACAAAGGTTGCGCGGCTGTGTTAGCTGAGAGATGCGGACCGCACAGAACTTTGGCGCGGCCGCACGGGCTAACAGGCGCGGACCGCATGAAGAATGGATGCGGCCGCGTGGAAGACTTTGACAAAATACCACTCTCTGAACTTATTTTGCGCGGCCGCGTGGAAAATAAGTGCGGTCCGCGCAGGTCAATATTGTTCCCCACTTCACAGGTCCTTTGACACTTGGTAGATTTCACTCCTTTTTCGAGTCGATCTTTGACGTTTGTCATCTTGTCGCTCAAACCTACAATCAAGTACAACTTGTAAGCCTTTTGGGACTAATTTATGGCAATTCATGCACGAAGCCTAGGCAAGAATGGGTATAAAACATGTAAAAATCACAACTATCAGCCATTCTCCTAGGCCTTTTCAGTCAGCACTTTAGGTTTCTCATGGTGCTTCAGGTGGTCGTGCTTCTCATATGCAGTATTCTGATCAGCATTTCTACAGCGCACCACCAGCTCCTATCAGTGCACCGTCGCTCTGGAGTTTTTGGGGTGGTCATCCAGGTCCTTAGGGTCAGCAGTATCAGCAGCCGAGGGCTTGTTATACTTGTGCCGATATGGAATATATTGCTAGATTTTGCCCTCGAGCATCGAAAAGCTCTCATCATCAGGATTCCCGTGCCATGGTTCAGGAACCGAGTGTCCCGCTCAGCCAACTAAAGGTGGAGGTATTAGAGGTGGAGGCTAGCCAGCAGCAGGCCATCCCAGAGATGTAGTTCAGAGTGGTGGGACCCAACCCCGATGTTATGCTCTTCCATCCAGGCTTGTGGCTGAGGCTTCCAATACAGTTATCACAGGTATTGTTCTGGTTTGTAGTATAGATGCTTCAGTTCTATTTGATCTAGGATCTACATACTCCTATGTGTCATCTTATTTTGCACCGTATCTAGTCATGCCTAGTGATTCCTTGAGTGCTCCTGTATATGTGTCCACACTGGTGGGTAATTCTATTGTGGTAGATCGTGTTCGTCGTTCATTTATAGTTGTGATTGGGGGTATTGAGACTCAGGTAGATTTATTACTTTTGGATATGGTTGATTTTGATGTCATATTGGGGATGGACTGGTTATCACCTTACCATGCTATCTTGGATTGTTATGCCAAGACTATGACCTTAGCCTTGCCGTGGTTGCGTCATTTAGAGTGGAGATGGACTCCTAGTCATTCTACCCGTAGTGTTATCTCATATATGAAGGCTCAGCGTATGGTCGAGAAGGGTTGTTTGGCCTATTTGGCATATGTTCTTGATTCCAGTACTGAGGTTCCTTCTATGGATTCTGTGCCTATTGTTCATGAGTTTCCTGAGATTTTTCCTTCAAACCTGCCGGGTATGCCACCCTACAGAGACATTGACTTCTGCATTGATTTGGCTCCGGACACTCGGCTCATTTCTATTCTGCTGTATTGTATGGCCCCGTCTGAGTTGAAAGAATTGAAGGAGCAGTTGCAAGACTTGCTTGATAAGGGTTTTATTAGACCTAGTGTCTCGCTTTGGGGTGCGCTGGTATTTTTTGTTAAGAAGAAGGACGAATCAATAAGGATGTGTATAGATTACTGGCAGTTGAATAAGGTTACAATCAAGAATAAGCATCCATTGCCGAGGATTGATGATTTGTTCGACCAACTTCAGGGTGCCAAGGTATTTTCGAAGATTGACTTGAGATCTGGCTACCATCAGTTGAGGATTAGGGCATCCGATGTCCCTAAGACAGCTTTTCGCACTCGGTACGGGCATTATGAGTGTCATTTGGGTTGACAAATACCCCAAAAAACTTTTACGGATTTGATGAACCGAGTGTTCAAGCCTTACTTGGATTTGTTCGTGATAGTCTTCACTGATGATATTTTTATTTATTCCCGCAGCTGGGAGGAGCATGAGCACCATCTGAGAGATGTTCTTTAGACTTTGAGAGATAGTCAGTTGTATGCTAAGTTTTCGAAGTGTGAGTTTTGGTTGGGATCAATTGCTTTCTTGGGTCATGTTGTATCAGCAGAGGGTATTCAGGTAGACTCGAAGAAGATTGAGGTAGTCAAGGACTGACCTAGACCCGCATTAGCTACATAGATCCGGAGTTTCTTGGGTTTGGCGGGTTATTACCGTTGGTTTGTGGAGGGTTTTTATCTATTACAGCCCCGATGACCATGTTGACCTAGAAATGTGCCCAATTCAGGTGGTCGTATGAGTGTGAGGCGAGCTTTCAGAAGCTCAAGACAAATTTGACTACGCCACCAATGTTGGTTTTGCCCACAGGTTCAGGGCCATATATAATTTATTGTGACGCATCTCGTATTTGACTTGGTGCGATGTTGATGCAGGAGTGCAAGGTCATTGCTTAGACTTCACGACAGTTGAAGATTCATGAGAAGAATTATCTAATTCATGATTTGGAGTTAGTAGCCATTGTTCACGCGCTGAAGATTTGGAGGCACTATTTGTATGGCGTGTCATGTGAGGTGTTCACGGATCACAAGAGTTTGCAATACTTATTCAAGCAGAAGGAGCTAAATTTGAGGCATAAGAGGTGGTTGGAGCTATTGAAAGACTATGATATCACCATCTTATATCATCCGGGGAAGGTCAATGTGGTGACCTATGCTTTGAGTAGGAAGTCAGTTAGTATGGCAATCTTGCGTATATTCCGGCCGGTGAGAGGCCGCTTGCTTTGGATGTTCAGGCGTTGTCCAATCAGTTCATGAGGTTGGATGTCTTCGAGCTCAGTCGCGTGTTATCTTGCACAGTCGCTCGTTCTTTATTATTGGAGCGTATTCGAGATCAGTGGCATGATGGTCCCCATTTGTATGTCCTAAAGGACACGGTGCAACACGGTGGTGCCAAGCAGGTCACAGTTGGGGATGATGGAGTTTTGAGGATGTAGGGTCGTATTTGTATGCCTAATATGGATGGACTTCGAGAGTTGATTCTAGATGAGGCCCATAGTTTCCGGTATTCTATTCATCCAGGCGCCGTTAAGATGTATTAGGATTTGTGGAAGCATTATTGGTAGAGGAGAATGAAGAAGGATATTGTTGCATATGTGGCTCGGTGTTTCAATTGTCAGCAGGTAATGTACGAGCATCAGAGACCTGGTGGTTTGTTTCAGAGGATTGAGCTTCCCGATTGAAAGTGGGAGATTATCACTATGGACTTTGTTGTTGGACTCCCACAGACTCAAATGAGGTTTGATATATTGTGGGTTATTGTTGATAGACTGACCAAGTCAGTGCATTTCATTCCGGTGGCAGTCTCCTATTCTTCTAAGAGGTTAGCTGAGATCTATATCCGGGAGATTGTTCATCTTCATGGTGTGCCCATGTCTATCATTTTCGATCGAGGTACACAGTTTATATCGCATTTCTGGAGAGCAGTTCAACGTGAGTTGGGCACACGGGTTGAGTTGAGCACATAATTCCATCCTCAAACGGACGGACAGTCCGAGCGTACTATTTAGATTTTGAAAGATATGCTCTAAGCTTGTGTTCTTGACTTTGGAGGCTCGTGTGATCAGTTTTTGCCTTTAGCAGAGTTTGCCTACAACAACAGTTACCAGTCAAGAATTCAGATGGCTCCTTATGAGGCTTTATATGGTAGGCGGTGTCGGTCACTGGTTGGGTGGTTTGAGCGGGGAGAGGCTCGGTTGTTGGGTACTGATCTAGTACAGGATGCCTTGGACAAGGTCAAGATCATTTAGTATAGCCGAAAGTTTCTCATTTTTCAAACCCTCTCAAATCTAAAACACCTTGGGGCGATTTTTCAAAGACAAATACTGTTCCAAATCATTAGTAAGTCAATTCTAACTTATTTCTTTCAATCTAATCCATCTTTTTACATGATTTTAACTCAAAATCAAGGGTTTTCATGGGAAAAATTGAGTGTTTTGGGTAAACCTAGGATTTTCAAGTTTTGGGGATTTGGACCTCGATTTGAAGTTTGATTTTAAAATAAATTATATATTTGAGTTCGTGGGTGATTGGGTAGTCGGGTTTTGGTTTGAACATTTGGTTTTGACCATGTGAGCCCGATTTTGATTTTTGACTTTTTGGGAAAAACTTTAGAAAATCTATTTTCATGCATTAGAATTGATTCATTTAGCACTTATTGATATAGTTAAGTAACTTGGGCTAGATACAAGCGAATTGGTGGGGAATCAAGAGGTAAAGCGATAGTTGATGCTTGAATTGTGTTTGTGGCATCGAGGTAAGTGTTTGGTCTAACCTTAGCTTGAGGGATTAGGAGTTGTGTTCTATTTGCTATGTGTTCGTTGTTGAGTACGACGTATAGGCATGTTGACGAGTATCTATACGTTGGTGTCAAGCATACCCGCGAGTCTTATACTATGATTAATGTGACTCCGTTTTTTATTGTTCATGCCTTATGTGATGATTTCTATTGTTGAACAAGGCTTGTGGAAGTAATATTGTATTTGAACATTGAAGAGCGTTGGCTCAAGTTGTAACATGATTTGTGGAAGTGTTATTGACAATTGAACATTATAGAGCATTGGCTCAAGTTGTGAAGTAAATGTAAAAAAGAGAAGAGGATTATGATATTGTCTCCCTTGTCGGGATATTTTTTTTAATGTTATCTCTGTTGCCGGGATGTTATTGCTTTTGATATTGTTTTCCTTGCCGGGATATGATTGTTGTACTATTGTTCCCTTGCCGGAATTTTATTATGATTTTATTGATTTCCTTGCCCTTATTGCTTTGTGATTGCTGTTTGGGTAAGGAAGAGTATTAAAGCACGAAGGGTAATGTCGTGCATGATATTTGTGAGCGAGTATTAAAGCACGAAGGGTGATATCGTGCATGATATTTATGAGAGAGTGTTAATGCACGAAGCGTGATGCCGTGCCGCACAATGTACGATTTCGTGCCTTTATATGAGTTATAATGCACGAAGGATCATTCCGTGCCATGATTATGTGAGGTAAAAGCACGAAGGTTGATGCCGTGCTAAT
Organism: Nicotiana glauca; assembly: GCA_026770625.1. Classification (NCBI taxonomy): domain Eukaryota; kingdom Viridiplantae; phylum Streptophyta; class Magnoliopsida; order Solanales; family Solanaceae; genus Nicotiana; species Nicotiana glauca. The sequence goes on along the minus strand of MU760987.1, from coordinate 15,841 downwards.
TATATTGATTTTTATGGTGAGGACGAGAGTAAAAGCAGGAAGGGTGATGTCGTGCACTTGTATTTAATTTTATGATTTCTACTGATAATTGAGTAATGGTGTTCTTTACATTTAACTGTTGGTTTCTATTGCTACTTGTTGTTCCCTGCAACATGATTTCCCCTTCCTTTTTAATCGTAAGGTTTTTCCTTTATTTTCCGCTGTATATGATTTAACTGCACTTGTTATTTGGTAGTCTGGTCCTAACCTCATCATTACTTCACCGAGGTTAGGCTAGACACTTACCAGCACATGGGGCAGGTTTTGCTGATACTACACACTGCATTTTTTTGTGTAGATCCCGGTACTGGAGCATATGTACCTTAGCTTTGGGTTGCTTCCTTCAATCCATTCGGAGACCCGATGTAGTCCTGCAGGCGTCCGCAGGCCTTGGCGTTTCCTTCTGTTTCTTTCATGTATTCAAAGACAATGTTGTATTAATCTTTCAAACCTTTATTTGTAGTATTCTTAGACAGTCTGTGAAATTGTGACACCAATTTTGGATAGTCTATGTTAAAAGAATTGTATTGGTACTATTTAAATGGTTATATTTTGTTCTTCCGTCACTACTAGAAAATAGGCCTATGGCAACAGTTATTGTAGCAACGGTTCAAAAACCGTTGCTATATCATATATATGGTAACGGTTACAATCGTTACAATAACATTTTGGTGATATCAGCACACTTTAGCTATATAACCGTTGCAATTGTAAAACAACTGTTGCCATAGATGCATTTGTCGCAATGATTATATAAACTGTCCCAATAGAACTATCTATAGGAACGGTTTTATACTAAAAATTTCTACTAGAACGAGTATTTTTCCCTCATGAATTTTGTTAAATCCGCCAAAACAACCCCTATATATTTTATTTTTGAATAATTTTAACAATCTTAATATTAAGTTAATCTTTTTTTGGCCCTTTCCAAGCTAGCTGATACCCTAAAGTAAAAATCCACAAAAAATTTCCCTCTCAATTCGCATACCCCCAATTACAGACGCCTCTCTCTCTCTCCAAAAATCTTCGCTCTTTCACTCTGAAATATCCGTTGAATCTTCCTCTTTATTGTATTCTTCTCTTTCACTCTATGAACTTGGCTATATCGTTGGCTTTATGGTGTTTTACAAATAAGTTTTGTTGATTTGGTGGACACTTCTTTGGGTTTCATGAATGGGGGTGGCGAATTTTTGAGGCATTTGAGAAAACTTCTCCAAAACAGGTGCTCTCCCCAAATCCCTAGATCCAACACCAGTGATTTTAACCATGTAAGTTCTTTTGGTGTCTTTTTTTTAAACTCTTCAATCTATCCTTGGAGGTTGTAGAAAATCTCTAGGGATGGTGTATTTATATTGATTGATAAATAGTACATCACATCTATGAATCTGAAATTTTTTCTTGTTTTTCTGTTTTTTTTAAAAATTTGTGGTGTCAAACCAGTAATTTAAGTTGCCTTTGTGCTAGAAATAGAACTGACTGGATCTACCTGATTGCGCTGTGAAGGGGAAAAAAGGACAAGACGACTATTTTTCAGTAGGTTGACTAGATTTTGATGTTGTAATGCAAGGAAACTTATGTCTGCCAATTAGCTGATGGTAAAAGGGGAAGCATTTGAAATGCTTAAACCAAGAGACAAGTTAATTAATATTGTCTTGCTTCAAAATGTAAAACCTCCTTATACCAAGCATGTGTATGATTTGCAAAATCTGAATACATGCAAGATAGCTATAGAAAGAAGTTGTCTTATGTGCACTATGAATTGGGTGAGTATGTCTTGCATCTGCGAATAACTTTGATGTAAATAACATAATAGTTAGTTCCTTGGAGGTAGCCTAATGATGACATTGGTTCTTTAAATTGATTAGTTGGCGTTGGATGGGCTAGAGACGACGTACCCATTGATGTCGTTGATATTCCATCTATTGCACAACATTCAAATGATACAATTATAGAAATATGGGAAGAGGAGGATGAGTTTGATGACACTGATTGGGACTGGATGGAATCAAATGACTAAAGAGGAAATTTCTGAAATTCTTTTAAATATATTCTATTTTGAATGAGTGATAATGTTTTCTATCAATATTTTATAATTACTCTTGTTTCTAATACTGATCTTTTAATTATATTTTATTTATTTTTTCCTTTAGCATTTTATTCCGATGCTTCAATTTTGTAGGATTTGGGATCTTGTGATATTGTTGCAGCTGATGATGAGGTTAATTAGATCCGATTAAGTACTTGTTGATAGAAACCGGTCGAGGCTTGAATTGATAGAGAATTGAGGTACTGATAACATTTATAACACTTGTCATGTTACATTATTGTCGTGCTATAATACATGTAATTTGTGATCAGTATTCTTGTCATGTACAATGATACCATCTTCTACCTAAATAAATAGTTTGAGATCAGTATTCAGTCAATTGACCAAATCTTTACTTATCAAAAGTTATAAGGAATCAAATTAAGTTTTCAGAACGTATCACAATGTTGTTGTTTCCTTGTACATCAGTGAAGTAGATAAATTGTGAAGAAAACTTGAACCATCATCTCAGTTTGCAAACCAAGAAAACATCTATAAGAAAAAGAAAAGACCCCAATTTTCTCAAATATCTAAACATTGGAAACTAAAGAGATATGCTTGAACATGCTCAGTAAAGTAATTAGGTAAAACACTGTGTTTTTCAGAAGGGAAAAGATGGAGTAGAAAAAAAAGAGCACTAATACAAAGATATGCGGTGACAAGAAAAAGCGGTTGAACTTGCTTACCTAGTTTACAAGACTGGAATATAATTTGTGAGAGAATATAGTAAAAGTGTTGGGAAGAGGAAGCAGTAGAAGAGACTCACTTGAGCTCAACTATGGCCATAAATGTGTTTATAGCTAGAAAAGATGAGTTTGAGTTGTGGAATTCTTCTTTTACCATATTGAGGTATGTTCTGTCTGTAGATTTTCTTGATTACCATATTCATTGCATTCCTTTATCTTGTCAAGCTTACATTGTTCTCAATTTGAAGTGAAAATGGTCGGCTTCGTAAGCCACTTATGGATACTGGTCAAGCCTTGGAAAATTTAATGCTTTTATATTTCATCATTTATGCACAACCTCTCTGTGATGTGTCAATTCCACTTCATCATTTATTTTTCTTTTCTTGAACGTGTGTTAACAATAGATATATAAACTAATTTATCAATGGAAAAGGTTAGCATGATTTGACATGCATTGAAATAGAGATGCATATTATCATAGAGAGGCATTTTAGTTCTTCATGAAATGCAGCATATTATCTTGAACGTGTGTTAACAGTACGTATATAAACTAACAGATGCATATTCTTAAATCATTCTAGCAATACTTTCTTATACTACTTAGTACAGGGAGAATAGATTTAATTCCAGATTTTGATTCTTTTCCGTTGTTTAATTTGCAATTTCATTAATATCTTTCATGCCAATGGCTTAAAGACGTCTATTTATTTGCTTTTATTTCTCTCTTCTTAGCTCTCAAGTGTATCTAATTTTGAATAGAGGAAAGTGGATCAAGAATTTGAATAATCATGAATTAGGAAGGGCGCTCAAGTAAAAACAAAAAAGTTACAAAATGCATTGCAGCTCGTTCAGTTCAATAGGCGTGGATGATATTTCATATCTTTTATACTAATCTAATTATACCAAATTTGTAGGAAAAATATGACATTCCTGAAGGTGCGAAGGCGTGGGTTTTTGAATCAATATAAACTGCTTGGAAAAAGTATAAGAATCCGTTAAAGAAGACCATTTTGAACCTTATAAAAATGACGAGCTTCGAATGAAGAAAAGGCTAGTTGATGTTCCGGATTCTCAATTCAGAGAGCTTCTTAAATATGGAAACGATGATCCTTACAAGGTAAAACTAAGTACCGTTTGTTGATTTGCTGAAAATGTATGATTTTCGTTTAATGAGAAATCATGGACAACTCATCTTAATAACTGACCTGAAAGTTACTTATCTTAAGGAAAAGATAACACTACATCCTTTCTGGTGATAATTAGTGTTAATTGAATATCTTTATTGAGTGTTTGCTATAATTTGTTGATTTAACCAAACATAATTGCTTGTTATAGAAAACTATTTTCTAGTAATAATTTTCTTATCATCTACTTGATTTTCAAAAAGGAGGGTGGTGAAGTTGGGACCTGACCCGTGCGCACTATCTTTAGAGCATTTGTTCTCAATTCCTACTTGAAATATGGTTGAGATTTTGACTTGTACAAAGTTCGTATTCCTGACCTAGCCTCGTTGAATCTTGACTTATCTTTTTGTATAGATGCCTCTTAATTGCAAATAAGAAATATGTTAAGGGTAATGACTTTATTTTCTTCTTTTGTAGGTGGAGAAAATGATGATAGGGAAGGCGGAAGCGATGAAGATCTAGACTTTACAACTTTGATTAGAATATTTTATTTTTGTAGGTATTACTACCTTGTTGGATAATTAAATCAGTTTGTGAATGTTTATGAATGCTTTCATTTGAGAATCATATAAATTTTAGTGTATTTATCGAGTGTGTAATATTTACTATTGGGTGTTTCAATTCATCTGTTATAGTAGCCATTCAGAACCGTTCCAATAGATTAAAGTTTCATTAGAAAATGTGAACTGTTGAAATAGGTCATGCAAATTGTTACAATAGATATCTGTAAACCGTTCCACTAGGTTATTTAAACCGATAATAGCTTTTAATCAATTATGCGAAACTGTTGCAATATCCTAAAAAAACCGTTGCAATATCCTACATAACCGTGGCATTAAATCAAATAGTAACAGTTAGGACCATTGCATTAGATCTAATTGTAACGGTTGGAAACCGTTGCAATAGAGCAAAAATCTCGTTCCATCAGAAAGAAAAATAACCGTTGCCATAGATAGTACTATAGCAACGGATGCAGAAACCGTTACAAGAACCGTTGCGTCAGAGCTATTGCCACGCGAGCAAATGGAACGGTTGCTTTATCGTTGCAACAGACCTACTGTAACGGTTTACATGTCTTTAGCAACGGATTTTCCGGCGTTGCAATAGGGCAATTTTCCAGTATCGCGCCTATTAAATTCCGCTGTTCATATTATGTTGGTTCTTAATTGTTAAAGGATTAGAATGGGTAAAAGGTAAATAATACAAATTGTTGGCTTGCCTAGCTTTCACTAGCAAGCGCCATCACGACTCCCGAGGGTTGTGACAATAGGCTTATTTTAAGTAGTTTTTAAGCCATAAGTTAGGATTTCTAGCTTTTGGCTTTTGGATTGTTTTTTTCATTTTAACTTAAAAATAAGTGCTTAAAAGCACATTTTTTACTTTATTCAAATACTACAAAATAACTTAAAAACACTTAAAATAAGCCAATCCAAAAGAGCTCTCCTTCTCGCCTACTTACATTTCAGATGATTCTTTTTGTTCTCTGAATGACTAAGCTTATGTAATTAGTCAACCTTGACCTGTTGTTTCTTTATATCAATCTTAACCAATATGATATTGTCAAAAGAAAACCTACTTGATTCGATGTTTATTTCACACTGAACAAGTTAATCTTAGCAGTTACATTAAAGTAAAATTGGATGTTAGTTAACCATTATTAAATGTTAAATATGTGTATAAAAAACATATTTTAAATATATTGAATGGATATAAAAATAAAGCGAGAATAAATTTTCTTGATACAGACTTAACCAAAAAAGCTAAGCATTTAACGTGAGCTTTATTTATTACATAGTTCAGTTGATCATCATTTCAACCATTGAGCCTAATATAGACTGCTCAGTATACACTGTACAATTATAAGCTTATTGCTTTAGAAAACAGTAAATCTATAATAATATTGAAAGTGGAAATCAATAAAACAAGTTAACAAGTAGGTGAAACTTATTTTTTAGTAAAACTTATCTAAGGCAAATATCACATCACTCAACAACCAGATTCAATTTTTTCTTAATCTATTGAGCACTCTTTGTTTTAGGTCTTTCTTTTTAATTATATTTTCTTCCCTTACGTGAATACCTTTTTAGACTGTATGATCACTGACATGGATGGAGATCACCAAAGGATGTGGTGCAATGGATGGGGCTGGCGGGCGGGCTGCTGCTCACTTAACCAGAGGTCTCGGGTAGGAAAATATCCTTGGTAGGGAGCGCTGCCCCTCGAATCGGGCCCTATCCAGCGCAAATCCAAATATAGTCAGGCTCCAATACAGATACCGAACAACGGGTGGGAGAAAAAAAAAGCATGGATGGAGAAACAAATCCGTCTAAGGATTTAAAGAGGCATGGATAATTATACGAGATGGTTTAACTACCTTTCTCGTCAAATAGGGGTAACATAATTTAGGAGTAGCTTGGTTTACGTATTAGTTATACGAAAATTATAATACAAGAATTGTTTATACGAGGATTAATAGTGAAGCATTGTCATATGGCGATTAATAAAGAAGAGACTAAAATACATGGATTATTAATTTTAAATGGGAATTTTATTTTTAAATAGTTTTATTCCCCTTGTTAATACACATACTCTTATTTTGCATATAATAACACACAAATTTTCACATAACTTAATGCATTGACAATAATTTATCTTAACACGCCAACCAAAAACTGTAATATACTAAATACTATTGGGATTGATTAGTCCAAACCATCAACCAAACAAACTGTTTAGTAGGGCCGGGCATATATCGACCGATAACCCGAACTGTTTATTATTGATTGATTATCGGTATTGGGTTATTGGGTTAACGGTTCGGTAACGGTTTAGAGTTTTTTCACTATTGGGTTATCGGTTCGGGCCTCGATTTGCCAATTTTGTTAATGGTTTAACCGATAACCCAATAAGAATTAATAAAATTACTACTGTATCCTTAAGTATATACATATGTTAGGGTTTCACGTTATTCTTTCCTATTTATGTGTCCGATTGTGTTTTTAGTTGTAAAAAGTTGTAATCTTGAAGGTAATAATGTTGAAATCAATTGTGAGTTTAGTGTTTCTTTGTGATTTTTCTTATGTGATTTGATGAATTCAGTGTTTTAAAAATCTTTTTGGGTTGACTAGCAAATAAAGTATATAATGGGGTTTGATTAAGTTCAGTAGATTTTTGGTTAGAGATAGGTTTGACTTCTCAGAAAAATATATTCCAAGAGCTGATCCTTTCCTTTCTTTTTTTGGGTCTGAAATTGTTTCGGTTTTGTTGTAGGTTTAAGTCTCTTTTTTTGCCTTAACTCCAGTGAATTATCTTTTCTGTTTTGCTTAGTTTTAAATTGAGTTATCTTATCGGGTAAATCGATAATCAAATCGATAATGATCGATAACCGATTGAACGATACCCGATAACCGATATCTTATCGGTTTATCAAATTTAAAAACCGATAACCAGATATGCTAAACGGATAATATTCATAACCGAACTGAACTGACCGATGCCCACCCCTACTCTTTAGTCTCTGTATTTCAATGTTTGATTTACAATATTAATTATGAAATTGGTAAAATTTATTCATACTCGGTATATACACAAAATCAATAAATAAAAACTAGATATTTTTCAAGTGATATGTATCTTCACTTTAAATTTTAGGTTTAAGTTTCTTGTTTTGCTTAACTCCAGTGAATTGTCTTTTCTTTTTAGCTTAATTCTAGATTGAGTTATCTTATCGGGTAAAATGATAATCGAATCGATAATGATCGATAACCGATTAACTGATACCCGATAACCGATATCTTATCGGTTTATCAAATTTATAAACCGATAACCGATATGCTAAACGGATAATATTCATAACCGAACCGAACTGACCGATGCCCACCTCTACTCTTTAGTCTCTGTATTTCAATGTTTGATTTACAATATTAATTATGAAAATTGGTAAAATTTATTCATACTCGGTATATACACAAAATCAATAAATAAAAACTAGATATTTTTCAAGTGATATGTATCACTCGCAAGTGATATGTATCTTCACTTTAAATTTAGTTGCTAAAATTACATTATTTGATTCGTTGTAAATGTTTTTACCCTCGAAAAGAAAAAGGGTGAAAAATAGGGGTGGACATAAAAATCGAAAAACCGAAAAATTGGACCGGTTCGAATTAATTTGATATTTCGGTATCGGTTCGATATTAATCTTTTCTAAACAAGTATACTATTGGTATGTTTGTGTTAACTATTAAGCTTAAGCATTACCTGTTTCTACATTTTGTGCTTGATTCGATCTATCTTCGTTTAAGAGATTAATCACCTTATGATATCATCTGTTTAAAAGAAATGAAAAGTTGAAAACTGTTATGGCCAGCTATGTTTAACGTTTTATACTAATGCAAAAATCATTTCATTTCAGTTTGGTTGGCAATCGAAATCATATCGAAACAACCAAGAAATACCGAACCGTATTGAATTATTTTGGTACAATATTTGATATGTACAATTAATTTATTAAATATCAAAGTATCGAACCGTATTTCTTAGTAGAAATGACACCAGACAGCCACTTTATGGGGGCTGTATTTTAGGAATTAGCCAGTGCGTCCAGGATTTAAGTTTTTCGGTTCAAATTTTCAGGAACAAAAATATTCTGACTTGTTTTGAAGTTAAGATTTTTAGTTTAAAGTTTCAGAACAAAATAAATACTGGCTAATCTCAAAATAGGATCCCTTAGAATGGCTATTTGTGCACTTGCCACGGTTGGAAAATTACGTGACACATCAAACATTTATACTGTATTTACTATTCGTAGCTATACTTTCAGCAAATTTACCATTCATAGCTATATTTGAATTATATAGCAAATTCATGAAATAAGAGATTAAATTATTTTGAACTGAAATAAGAGAGTAACAAGCTCTCATAGCTCAGTTAGTTAGAGCTCATGCTTAGTTAACGAATGTTACTGTATTTCTATATTTCGCCCGGGTTGTATTCGTTGCGCGAATTGTCAGTATGCACAAATAATTACATTTGATACACGTTGTATTCGCTTCACCGAAGTACCGAAGTACCGAATGCCCGCCCTGTGAAAAAGCCAAAAACCAAACTTGTATAACGTCCACCTAACACTAAGGTCTCACCAAACCTCTGCTTCCCTCTCTTTTTATTAAACCCAAAACAATTTTCTGCCACTCCACTCACCTCGTTTCCTTCTTCAAAATCATAATCTAATTAATATTTCAGTTTCAATTTTCTTAAAAAATTGTGTAATAAATGGGTGGTCAATCTAAGGTCTTCACTTTAGCTGAGGTTTCTAATCACAACAATGCCAAGGATTGTTGGCTTATTATCAGTGGCAAGGTATATATAATAATCTCATGATCTTTTTTGTAATAAAGTTTTCTTCTACTAATGTAATTAACTGTGTTGCTGCATTTTTAAAATTGTTTCTGTTAAAGATTCAATCTTTATCACTTATTTATTTAAAAAATTTATTCTTTAGCACTTATGTTTTGCGTTCTCCTTGGTTGGGGAAGAGGGGGTGGGGATGGAATAGAGTGTAGCTGATCTCCTCTTGTTTGGTGTTATTTTCTTTTTTGTTTATTGAGAATTGCATGATTGGTTTCATGAATAAATGTGAACAATAACAATAACAAAAAATCCGGTGCAATGCCACGCTTAAGGGTCTGGAGAGGGTAATGTGTACCCAGACCTTATTATTCCTATCTTATGAAGATAGAAATGTTGTTTCAGATAGACACTCGGCTCAAAGAACCGTGAAAATAAAGCAACAAGCCATTGCAACAACAAGATGATACGGTAGCGGAAGCGAATGGCACAACATGTTATAATAACGAACCAAGAATAAGAAGATATAAAAATAGTACTAGTACTACTGGTAATCTTAGGAGAGACTCGCGACTATCTATCAACCGTCGACCCTAATTCTCGACCTTCACACCTTCCTATCAAGGGTTATGTCCTCGATAAGCTGAAGTAATGATATGTTCTGCCTAATCACCTCACCCTAGTACCTCTTTGGCCTACCCCTGCTCTTCCTCAGATCTGCGATGGTCAACCTCTCACACCTCCTAACAGGGGCAGCTAATTATCGCCTCTTCACATGCCCGAACCATCTCTATTTCAATTCCCGCAACTTATCCTACATAGGGGCCAGCCCGAACCATCTCTAACAGGGGCAGCTATTAATCGCCTCTTCACATGCCCGAACCATCTCTATTTCAATTCCCGCAACTTATCCTACATAGGGGCCAGTCCTACTGAGACTTTGTTTTTTTGTGGTAATAGCTACATGGATTTGCCAAGCTTCATTTTTGTTTGTTTGTTTCTGGATGAGGAATTGCATCTTTAAAATGTAGTGAGTTGAAAAGTTTGTCTTAAATTTTGAGGTTCTACAGCCAACATTTAGCTTAATTGAATATTTCCGTATTGAAGCTCTAAGGTATTTTTACAAGAGGTTCTTTTGCAAACACTTTCAATATGCGGACCCAGGATTTGAAGGTCGCGGGTGCACTTTTGCAGTCAACGAAAATCTACTTTGTATATAGGGTGAACTACTAATAATCACTATTTTTTAAAGACATATACATATACATGAAATTTTGTCGAGCTTTCTGGGTGCCGGTGACCCCTCTCTTTACAACATAGCTCCGCCTCTAGGTAGAAAGGCGGACTCATTATCCAGCGAGTTTCGGCTTGTGCACCATTGGAGGGGTATTTCCCGGTTATAAAAAAGATTCAAACTTGCAACATTACTACATGTTAAACTGCTGTAGGGGTGCTTTTCTTTCAATTACTGCCAGAATCCAAGGCCTATTCCCAATTTATGCTTTTGGTTCTACTAAATTTGGTAATGTAGCTAATGATGTTATTGAACTCAATTGTAGCTGTAACACCCCAGAGTTTAGACGGAGTTCCACATCAGCAAACACAAGAGGGATGCTTGGTATATAAGTTTGGGTATATAAGTTAACAAATCTTAGACTCTAGTGACGCGTTTTAAACCCGTGAAGGCCTAGTCCCAGAGCGGACAATATCACTAGCGGGCTGGGCTGTTGCAGATGATATCAGAGCCACTTTTGTGTCAGCCTTGCCGACGATGGGTCAGAGTTCAACTAAGTTCACTAGCGGGCTGGACTGTTATAGTAGCAACTAGAAAAGAGTCTTGAGTCATTTTAGAGATTTCATGTTACAGATTTTGGTTGCTATACCTGTATTTAGTGTAATCTAGAAAATCCACTCTCCTTTTCTTTTTCCTTTTCCGAGTTTCTCAACCATTTCATATAGTGCATTTCATTTGAACAGGTGTATAATGTGACGAAGTTCTTGGAAGACCACCCAGGCGGTGATGATGTTTTATTATCTTCAACAGGTAAAATAGTTTGATAAATTCTTCCAACAGAAAACACTCTGTATTTTGGTATTCAAGTTTTTTAATCTTGAATATGTAAAGTATACTTGAGTAATCCTGTAGAATTAGGCGGATGTAGCTTATGTGTTCCGGGTTTAACAGAACCCAATATTCTCGATATGGAACATATATGTAAAACGGAGAATGACAGAAATAGGAATCTTCGGTGCCATTATTGATATTTTTATCCCGGTAACAGAAGTTTGGGAAAAAAACCCATGCCAGAATTTGCTCGGCAGGATTTTTCTTAATTGCCAGAATGTTAAAGCATGCAACAGTTATGGTGATCGTTAGGATTTTGCCACAAAGTTTGCTTGGATGACAATTTTGGTGATCGTCATTATTTCTAGTGCTTCAAAATTCTGGCGAGCGTGATTATTTTTCCAAAACTTATCTTAACGGGGTCAAAATATAAATGATGGTTTAAAAAAAATCCATTCAGCCTAATTCTTCAGTACGTAAAAAGCCACTTAAATTTCAAAAATTTTGGTTCCGCTTCTGCTGTAGAAGACACTGGTTCATAGGTTTGTGATAAGGGAGTTGGGGCGAAAAATAGCTTGATGAACCGTTTGCCACGCACCGGCCACATTCGTTTGCTTATTGTAGAGGCTATAAGTACTTGCGGTGCCCCACAAGTAGGCTATTTTTTCCGAGAGGCGGTCCGAGATAACCATTTCTTTTTGCAGGAAAGGATGCTACTGATGATTTTGAGGATGTTGGTCACAGCACTAGTGCTCGAGCAATGTTGGACGAGTATTATGTAGGTGATATTGATTCTTCCACCATACCAACAAAGGTCAAGTATACTCTGCCAAAGCAACCTCATTACAACCAGGACAAAACGACAGATTTCATCATCAAGCTCCTCCAATTCTTGGTTCCTCTGATTATTCTAGGTGTGGCTTTTGGCGTTCACTTCTACCCCAAACAGTCAGCTTGAAGATTGATTATGGTGATCTCATAATAAGAATCCAAATTAGCGGGACGTTAGAAGAGCAAAGAGGAAGGGAAGAAAGAGCTTTTACTTTGTTAACCAGGCAAATTATCTTGGTTAAGTTCTATGAACAGTTAAGATATCTCTGGTTTCTGTGGTAGTGAGGATGCCTTTGCATTTCTTTGTTGCCATTCAACTAGTCTCCTTTTTTATTATCCAACTCTTGCGAACTTGAATTCTTGGCTTTTGGTGTTTGCTTTTATAATCTTATCACTTGATATACCTTGCCTTTTTCCAAAGTATGCAAAAGATGTTATGCTTTTCATTGTCAAAATCCTTTCCAATTCTATACTTGAGCCAACTGGAATTTCAACAACAGATAAAGGTGTGTACGCAGACATTACTGCTACCCCGAGGGAGTAGAGAGGCTGTTTCCGATAGACCATCGACTCAAGACGATGTAAAGAGGCAATAACTCAGTATCTATCAACAGAAATCATAGAGATAATAACAACATCATAAGGACCAGAAAATAGATGAAAAACAATAGTAATGACAAGTAAATAAGGCCCGGTACTATGAAAAATGAAAGAATAGTGTGAACATAATATTAACCACTAACGGTCTAAGGCACAACCCTATCAGACTATCCTTACACCTGATACGTAGTAGAAAAATGCTCAACTACCTCCTACTTTATAACCTTGATGCTCGACCTCCACATCTTCCTATCAAGGACCACGTCCTCGGAAATCTGAAGTCACGCAATGTCCTGCCTGATCACCACTCTCCAATACTTCTTAGGCCTCCCTCTACCTCTTCTCGTACTCACCAAAGTCAACCGCTCACACCTCCATACCAGGCATTCGGGCTTCTCCTCTGCACATGTCCGAACCATCTGACCCATGCTTCCGCACCTTGTCATCCGAAGGAGCCACGTCCACCTTCTACCGAATATCTTCATTCTTAATCTTATCCATCCTAGTATGCCCGCACATCCACCTCAACATCCTCATTTCTGCTACTTTCATCTTCTGAATATGTGAGTTCTTAACTGGCTAACATTCTGCCCCATACAACATGGTTAGTCTAATCACTGCTTTATATTTGAGCATCAATGGCATTTTCTAGTCACACATGACTCCAGATGCAAACTTTCATTTCATCTACCCCACCTCTATACGGTGCAACATCCTCGTCGATCTCCCCATCCCCATGGATAATCGACCCAAGGTACTTGAAACTGCCTCTCTTGGGGATGACCTGTGATTCAAGCCTCACGTTTATGCCCGTTTCTTTTGAATCAGCGCTGAACTTGCACTCCAGGTATTCTGTCTTAGTCCTGTTCAACTTGAAACCCTTAAACTCAAGGTCTATCTCCAAACCTCCAGCCTCTCGTTAACGTCACATCGCGTCTCATCAATCAGAACTATGTCATTAACAAATAACATACACCATGATATCTTCCTTCAATACGGTGTGCTGAGGTTATACAAGGAAGTTGAAGTCTTGTTTGTAACACTAAGTAGTGAAGAGAATCACCAACCATAAAACGCTTATGATTCTTGAAGTTTTACTCAGACAAGTAATACATATGTGTCATGACCCAATTCTCCCTCCGTGAACTATCGTGACGGCACCTAGTCTATACGACTAGGTAAGCCTAACAATTTGTGAAAATGAAACAAAAATACAAAAACTAACAATTAACAGGTAAATATAATAAAGGAGTTTAAAATACCGCTTGACATATACAATAAAATTACTCTCGATTTGAACATAAGCACTCTCAAAACCTAAAATCTCATGAATCACAAGCTACAAAAGTACATAGTGTTTCTAACTCCAGAAATCTAACAACGAAGAAATATACAGGAAGTCTAATATTAAAGGAGGAATAGAGAGAGACTTCTGGGTCTGCGTACGCGACAGATATACCTCGAAGTCTCTAAGATCGACCCACCTCACTGGAAGTATGGCTGAGAAGAAGTACATGGATCTGCACAAGAAAAATATATGCAGGAAAGGGCATGAGTACACCACAGCAGTACCCAGTAAGTGCCAAGCCTAACCTCAGTCGAGTAGTGACGTGATCAGGTCAGGGCCCTACTGGTTTATACATATAATAAGATAAAACAGTATGAAATATCACCGTAGAGTTAAAAATGCTAACAGTCAATGAAAATGAAATCACTAGAAGAAATAATTCAGTACACAAAGATTGCAACAGGGGATCTCCTAGGATACCGTCTCGTAGTCCCAAATATAAATATATAGAGGATTTCCCAGGATAGCGCCCCTAGTCCAAATCGTAAATGTGTAGGGGGATCTCCCGAAATACCGTTCCGTAGTCCCAAAGTAAATATCTAGTACAGAGGGATCTCTCGGGATACGGTCCCATAGTCACAAACATAAACATACAGAGGGGTCTCCTAGAATACCGTTCCGTAGTCCCAAAATAAATACACAACTCATTCAATATACACCACATTTCTAGCTAGAAAAAATCTACCGTTCTAATCAAGTTCATAGCAAAGAAGACAGGTAATTCGTACTCTAAACATGTTACACAGAATGCAGGTAAGCAGTTAAAGCAGATAAGACAGTTAAGGTACGTTAAGCATGCTTTCCTAAGCTAAACAGGAGGCAACATATGCTAGTATTTCTCAATTGAAGGAAAACACAATTAATTACTTAATAAAAATGGGATTTTCAGAAATTAGCACGTGTACGCTCTCGTTACCTTACGTACACGACATTCATATAATAGCAGTACCAAAATCCTAGGGGGAGTTCTCCCACACACGGTTAGAAAAACCACTTACCTCGAACCAAGCTCAAAATCAATCCGAAATCACGCTCTTGCCACGAGTATCCAACTCCGAGTGGCCCAAATTAATCAAATCAATTACATAACGTAAATATAGCTACAAACAACTCATTTAACTAATGAATTCAAAGCTAAGGCAAGAAAATAGAAAAACGCCCAAAAATCCTTCCCGGGCCCATGTATCGAAATCGGGTAAAAATCATAAATTATGAACACCCATTCACTCACGATTTTACTCATACAAAAATCATCCCAATCTGACGTCAAATTCATATTCAAACTCAGATTTTAAATTGGGGAACTGTTTCCCCCATTTTCAAACTTTCACCCTCAAATTCCTTAATTAAATGAGGAAAATAACAATAAATTAATGTATTAGGACCAAATTAGAGTTAGAATTCGTTACCCAATATTTCTCCTTCAAAATCCCTCAAGAAATCACCTCCCACCGAGTTCCAAAATTGAAAATGGGATAAAACCCTCGACTTGGCCCTTTTTCTGCCAGAGATCTCGCTTCTGCGAGGGGTCCACAGCTTCTACGGTCCTGCACGTGGGAAAAAATCATCGCAGGTGCATGTCACACCTCTTTTTTAGCGGTGCTTACACCCCGGCGAAAGGGATATAAACACAAAAGAGTTTTTCCAATTAAA
>MDKF010814952.1:0-56431 GCA_026770625.1 Nicotiana glauca | reverse complement strand
CACTCCCGAGTTCCGTGGTTCTAGCACGGTCGCTCAACTGCTATATTTAGCTTATTTTGATTTTTATACATGTTATACCTACAGTGCAATTTTTGGAATTATTTACCGCTTTTAGTCGATTATTAAGAAAATGAACGTCGTTTAAGAACGTGTTTTCGGACCACGTCACATGAAATGCACCCGGATCCTCGACACATTCTTATTCAACGTTTTGGGACTTGGATTTGGGTCGCATGAAATGCACACCCGTATTTAAGAAGGTAATTTTATTAAAAACGCGCTTAAAGCGACTAACGGGTTGTTATTTTGCGAGAGGCCATGAAAATTCGCTAAATGGCACGTCCCGAATTCTAAATATTTTAATAAAGTAACTAAAGAGGGCCACGCAATTTGTGATTTTATTTGGCGCGGCGCACCTCATTTTATTTTAAAGTCCGTCCTATGATGAACTACCATTTTTCTATTAATGATTGTCTCTAAAAAAAAACCTTAATTAATTAGCATTGTGAATTGCTATTATCAAAAGTAATCAAGGCATTTGGGCCCCAAGTTCAAGCCCACACTTGAACAAGAGGAAAACCTCTTAGTTCAAGTATGCTACTTAACTAAAAAGGCCCTAATCTATCTTTAATTCAAAATCAACGCGTAAAGGTTCGCATACCCCGTTAATAAAGCAAGAATACAACGATCATATATAAGTTCCCAGCAATCCAGTAAAGTGAAACAATCCAAATACATAAGGCATTCTAGCTAGACTCATTCAGAAGGACAACTCTGCGACTGTTAAATAAGACACACAATTGCAAGCAGGCAAGAGAGGAGAAAGACAGTCAAATAACTAGCTGGGAAATGAGTGGGCCAGCAACGTAAGAAAAAGAACACAAGAGGCAACTCTTGCCATGCTGAACTCTAAATTCACAAGATAAGCTTACAATAAAATCATATTCATTTGAAACAGCAATCCTAGCTATCTTAGGTGCATTGCTCAAAAGCTCTCTTATCACATGATAACAGGAATATCTATATTTTCAAAGGTTAAAAAACCAGATACCACACATCTGATTACTCATATTGAGCAATTTTATTCTTGTACTTCTTCTCAATTATCTAAATTTGAGTCAACTAACATTCAGCCATCAATGTAGCACACCAACAATGATTCATCCAGTCAAATTGAAACAATCAGCTATAAGTTATTCTTAGCGGATACACGTTTTCCAAATTGAGAAAAGATTTCAAAACCAGAATATATGGTTTGCCTGGCTGTCTATTTTAAAATACGACTTGATGGTGAATACTAAAGAACAATCCCAGAATTCAATTGACACTTAAACTCGACCACACAACTGGAAAGATCAAATATGCCTCAAGTACATGTCTGCTTAAAATTATCTTTCATTTGTAGATGAAAACTGGTATAAATCAGTGCAAGCACATGATAAGGAGGATAGAAACACCAGTTCAGAATTTCAAATGGCAACAACTCGATGAACTGCCCAGCTTAAAACAGAGAAAACAAGACAGATTTGATGCTCAAAATAGCTGAATTCCATCAGATTTGACATGTTCATGGAATTAGCAACCAAACATTCTTCACAACCTAATAGAGGACAGTAGAAAACCAGCAGACGCACCTAACAAGAGCAGAACAGCGATAGCAAAACAAATGACGGAATATCAACAGAAGAACTAGCGAATCAACAGGGCAAGAACAAGAAAAATAATAGCGGCAGCATTTCTATAGCAGTTCTATAGACCAAGACGAGATGAACAATCCACGCGAATGCAAAGCCAAACCAAAGATGACGAGAATGAACCAAACCTTAATAAGCTATTGCTGAAATTTAAATCTATTCTATTCGGATAGCTGAAGTTTAGACCAGTTACTGTTTTAGAAAAAGCATTGAATCGCTCATCTTCGAGCATTTGTAGTCGGTCTTGGTAAATACCATTGACTAGGCAACATAACAACAACAAAAGACACTGGTGTTAATTTCATAAGCTCGTATTGCATTAGAGACGTGTGAGAAGTGCTGTAAAACCCACTGAATCGACAAACAGACACTGCACCTTGTATAGCAACCACAGACTCGATTCAAACTTCAATTATTCAAACCAAAAGAAAGCAAAGCCAACCTCGCAGGATGTTCCAAACACATATTGAACTCAAACATGCTGATTTATAACGGAAATAAACAAGAATGCAGAAAATGACAATAACTTGAGCCTGCAATTAATGAACCTTTATACTATGAACTTTAACTAGGAATAATGCTTTGTTTGAGCAATTATAAATTCTGAAAAGGACATCAAGAGCATTCTAAGAGCAACATGGAAGCAAGAATCACGCTGGGACTCCACTGAACGAATTCACAATAAGCAAATCTAAACTTAGGGACTGCTTTAAGTGCAAAAATGAAGCAGGTCTCGATCAACATCCAAAATCGACACCATTCCATATTTCTTGTTAAGGACACACAAATTCATTCTATACCCTTACGATGTTATAGATACTGAAGAACCCCATTCCACCACCCATAGTTCTTACCCATACTTCAAACAATCACAAGGAAAACAGAAAAAGAGAATTAAAATAAACAAATCAAAAGAACCACGAGATGAACTTGAATCGATAAACACTTGCGATTAACTTTGCTCGAACGTTGAATACAAGTAGAATCCAATAACTAACGTCATCAACCAATAACAGAAATGAGTAGGAATCAAAAGCTCGGACAGCGGCGAACCCAGCAATTCTCAAACGAGCTCCATTTTAAGAGAACTCCAGCCCAAAAAGAAGATACCAAATATATTTTTTTTCTCAAAAGTAGTTGGAAACGAAGCAGATTCAAAAGAGAATGAAATTTTTTTTATATATGTTTTTCTTGTTCTGGAACAAAACTAAAATTAGAAAAAAAAACCAAAATAAAGGACGTTACTTTGAACCTTCACCTTTCTCCCAAAAATCTCTCTCCAAATTCTCTGTCAAACCTCTCCTTATATAGCCTTTGTATCTCTTCTCGAACCTTCTCCACACACCCTTCCGAAATTCTTTGCAATTTCTTTTCTATGAACGATTTTTTGGACAGATGGAGGGCAAGGATTGATTTTCATCCATC
Source organism: Nicotiana glauca (assembly GCA_026770625.1). Classification (NCBI taxonomy): domain Eukaryota; kingdom Viridiplantae; phylum Streptophyta; class Magnoliopsida; order Solanales; family Solanaceae; genus Nicotiana; species Nicotiana glauca. Next base: position 53,312 of record MDKF010814952.1, on the reverse strand, counting down.
CCCGACCCCCATTTATCCAGCGAATCGATCCGGAGCTAAACAACGCGCAAAAAATCTCTGAATGGAATCTTCTATTTGTCAGAAATCGTAAGAAATGGCAAGGGGGAGAAGGAGGGGACGCGTGGGTTAGGTATTTGGTGCTCACTCGCCAAGAATTTGGACCGAAATGGGGGTTGAATTCGGGTGTTCTTCGGGGAAGAAGAACAGTGCTCGTGGGGTTAGGGGTTTGGAATTTTTGGGTGACTATTCGCGTGTATCAAGGTGTGTATTTGTGGAGCGGGTCGGGTTTAGGGGCGTGGTCTGGGCTGGTCCAGGTTTTAGGGGTATTTTGGGCTCCAAACCAAACAGCCCAATTCCTTGTACTTAAATCATTTTATTTCTTGTGTTTATTTATCTTTGTTTTCATTTTATTTTTTGTATTTTCTGATTTTGGTAAAAATTAAACAAAACCTAATTGACTATTTAACTCCTAAAATTATTTAAAGATCAACAACTATCAATTAAAATTGCCTAAGAACTATTTTTGTGATTTTCTTTAAATTTGTTCTAAAAATGCGAAATTAAATCCCTAAATGCAAATGCATATTTTTGCATTTTCATATGAATTTTCATCCAATCAATTAATACAAAAATGCAACAAAATTCATAAAAATTGTAAAAAATCATTTTATTTGAAACTTTTGGAATAATTTGCTTAGGGCAAAAATCACGTGCTCACAATGCTCTCGGGTTATGAGGATGATTCCTCCGAACCATGATGCCTTTGAATAATGATATGCAAAAGATTAAAAGGGATCCTCAGGCCATGGCATGGTGTTCTCGGGCTATGAAAATGGTGCCTTCGAACAATGATGCCTTTGGACAGTTTTGGCGATCTTTCAGCCCATGAGATGCAGTATTTGGCGATCTTTTAGACGTACAAATCCAAATAAGGTGGCGATATTTCATCCATGCAGATGTAAAGGTGGCGATCTTTCAGCCATGCAAATGTAGGGGTGGCGATCTTTCAACTATGCAAATGTAGACGGAGGTAGAGCTTAACCTCGGAAGGCAGAATGATAGCCTTATGCAATGCAGACATGCAGATGGAGGTAGAGCTTAACCTCGGAAGGTAGAATGGTATCCTTATGTAATGTAAGAATGTAGATTGAGGTAGAGTTTAACCTCAGAAGGCAGAATGGTAGCCTTATGTAATGCAAGAATGCAAATGGAGATAGAGCTTAGCCTCGGAAGGCAGAATGGTAGCCTTATGCAATGCTGAAATGCAGATGCAGGTAGAGCTTAACCTCGGAAGGTAGAATGGTAGCCTTATACAATGCAAAAATGCATATGGAGGTAGAGCTTAACCTCGTAAGGTAGAATGGTAGCCTTATGCAATGCAAAATACGGATGTAGGTATAGCTTAACCTCGAAAGGCGAAGTGGTAGCCTTATGCAAGAAATAAAAAGGTAAATGGTAATAGAGTTTTCTTAGCTGATAGCAGATTGCGATATTGTGACTGCTGGGGACATTTTGACATTCGGAATGTCGCTGGTGTGTATGGATAGAAAATGTGGGTAAGTGCAGTGGTCCTAAGAGTTGTATTCCTGAACAAGGTTTGTCTCGTGAGTGTATAGTATATATGATGCTTTTGTAATCCAAGTGCCTGCATCCAAAGAAAAATCATAAGTTTTGTAGGGGGAGGTTAGTTCATATCCCCACTAGCTCTTCTTGACCTGCTCGGCTTTGATCTGGTTATACTATATGTATCATTGGGGTAGCGTTGCTAAACAAAGCAATTTCGGAAATAAACATGCATGATTTCGTAAAAAATGTGACATAAGTATGTAATTAAGATAGCTTTTAGATGAAACAACGATCGTGAAGTGGTTTAGGACATTGCAACCTCTCTTGCTATAGAATTTTGAGGGTCCTCCTCAAAATTCTGCCCCAGTTTAATGGGTTGAGGATTTCGACTACTGCTAGTGATAACTGCCTGAAACTAACAACGGAATTTTGAGGGTTCTCCTTAAAATTCTGCCCTAGTTTCCAATTGCGGGGGAAATGAAATTTTTGTTGAACTTTGACCGAACCCATAGGGCTACCTACGTATCCCTTCTTAAACGGGAATCGGGTCAAGTGTAGTTCAATTTAAATCATATAAGGGAAACATACAGATTATACATAGTAATGCTTGACTGCATCTAAATTGATCGCCTTGGGCCAGACTTCTCCGTCCATTTCTGGAAGTATGAGGGCTCCTTCTGTCAGAACCCGGTGAACCATGTACGAACCTTGCCAGTTGGGAGAGAATTTCCCCTTGGCTGCATCTTGATGTGGAAAATTTTTCTTTAACACCAGCTGTCCCGGTGTGAACTGTCTCGGCTTGACTCTTTTGTTGAAGGCTCTGGACATTCTGTTATGATAAAGCTGACCATAACAAACTGCATTCATTATCTTTCCATCTATAAGAGCTAGCTGCTCGTACCGACTCTTCACCCATTCTGCATCGTCGAGTTCTGCTTCCTGTATGATTCTTAAGTAAGGAATTTCTACTTCGGAGGGAATGATGGCTTTTGTACCATAAACCAGCATATATGGGGTTGCCCCAGTTAATGTACGAACTGTGGTGCAATACCCCAATAAATCAAATAATAGCTTCTCGTTCCACTTCTTATGCTTCTCTATCATTTTCCTTAATATCTTCTTGATATTCTTGTTGAAGGCTTCTACAGTTTCATTCATTTGAGGTCTGTAGGCTGTAGAATTCTTGTGTTTGATCTTGAAGGTTTCACACATAGCTTTCATCAAGTCACTGTTGAGGTTGGAACCATTATCAGTAATGATTGATTCTGGAATCCCGAATCGACAGACGATGCGATCGCAGACAAAGTCTGCCACGACTTTCTTAGTTACTGCACTGTACGTTGCTACTTCGACCCACTTGGTGAAATAATCGATTGCTAGTAGGATAAACCTGTGCCCGTTGGAAGTGGAGAGATTGATTGGTCCAATGACATCCATTCCCCAAGCGGCGAACGACCAAGGCGAGCTTGTTGCATTAAGTTCATTTGGAGGTACCTTTATCATGTCTGCATGTATCTGGCAGCGGTGGCATTTCCGGACATACTGGAGGTAGTCCATCTCCATAGTCATCCAAAAGTACCCAGCTCAGAGTATCTTCTTTCCAAAGACAAAACCATTCATATGCGGACCGCAGGTCCTAGCGTGAATTTCCTCTAGTAGCCTGGATGCTTCCTTTGCGTCGACACACCTTAGTAATCCCAAATCAGGAGTCGTCCTATACAGAATTCAGTCGTTGTGAAAGAAATTATTGGATAATCTCCGAAGTGTGCACTTCTGAGTAGGATTTGCAAGTTCTGGGTATTCCCCTTTTGCTAAATATTCCTTGATGTCATGAAACCAAGGCTTTTCGTCTGCTTCTTCCTCAACATGGGCATAATAAGCTGGTTGATCATGGATTTTTACTGGAATGGGATCAATGAAATTCTTGTCTGGATGTTGTATCATGGATGATAGGGTAGCCAATGCATCGGCGAACTCATTTTGGACTCTGGGCACATGTTGGAATTCCGTCTTTGTGAATCTCCTTCTCAGTTCCTGTACATAATGCAAATACGAGTGTATTTTGGAGTTTTCGGTTGCCCATTCTTCTAATACCTAATGTATAAGTATGTTCGAATCTCCGATCACTAGCAACTCTTGGATGTTCATGTCAATAGCAATCTTGAGCCCAAAGATGCAGGCTTCATACTCGGCCGTGTTGTTGGTGCAGGGAAACCTGAGTTTGGCAGACACGGGATAATGTTGACCGGTTTCAGATACTAGGACTGCTCCTATGCCAACTCCTTTGAAATTTGTTGCTCCATCTAAAAACATCCTCCAACCATCATAGGACTCCACAATGTCTTCTCCTATGAACGCTACCTCTTTGTTAGGAAAATATGGTTTTAGGGGTTCGTATTCTCCATCCACGGGATTTTTAGCAAGGTGATCTGCTAGTGCATGTCCCTTGATGGCCTTCTAAGTTATGTAGATAATGTCAAATTCACTCAACAGGATTTGCCACTTGGCTAGCTTGCCAGTGGGCATAGGCTTCTGAAAGATGTACTTTAAGGGATCCATCCTTGATATGAGATATGTAGTATATGCACATAAGTAATGTCTCAACTTCTGAGCTACCCAAGTCAAAGCACAACATGTGCATTCTAACAGAGAATACCGGGACTCGTACGGGGTGAACTACTTGCTGAGATAATAGATTGCCTGCTCCTTCCTCCCCGTTTCATCATGTTGCCCTATAACATAGCCGAAAGCTCCATCAATACTGGAAGGTAGAGTAATTGAGGTCTACCTGGCTTGGGCGGGACCAAAACTGGTGGTGTTTACAAGTATTTCTTGATTCTATCGAAAGTTTTTTGGTAGTCATCGGTCCATTTGGTAGCGGTGTCCTTCTTCAACATCTTAATGATTGGCTCACAGATAACTGTAGATTGTGCTATGGACGGGATGATGTAGTTGAGTCTCCCCAAGAAACTCATCACGTCCTTCTTGTTCTTTGGCAGAGTCAATTCTTTAATGGCTTTGACTTTTGATGGATCCATTTCTATTCATCGGAGACTCACAATAAACCCAAGTAGTTTTCTAGTATGAACCCCGAATACACATTTTGCAGGATTTAGTTTCAGGTTGTACCTTTACAGTCTATTGAAAAACTTCCTCAAATCTTCCATGTGATTAGTGGCTCTCTTGGACTTGATAATAACATCATCTACGTACACCTCCAATCTTCTTGTGTATCATATCATAGAAAATAGTAGTCATGTCCCTCATATAGGTGTCCCCTACATTCTTGAACCCAAACGACATCTTCTTCATCCATCTAGATCTGATGATACCCAGCAAAACAATATACAAATGATTGTAACTCATGTTTGGCATAATTGTCGATCACTATGTGTATGTTTGGCAAGGAAAAGTCATCTTTCAGACTGGCCCGATTGAGATCTCGGTAGTCGACATAGATTCGGACCTTTCCGTCCTTCTTTGGTACTGGCACGATGTTGGCTAACCACGTCGGATATTCTACTACCCTGAGGACCTTAGCTTTGACCTTCTTAGTGACTTCTTCCTTGATATTCAGACTCATATCAGGCTTGAACTTCCTGAGCTTTTGCTTTACCGGTGGGCATGTTGGATGGGTTGGCAATTTGTGAGCCACAATAGACCAGTCATGTCATCGTACGACCAGGCGAATATGTCCTCATATTCTTTTAGAAATTTTGTGTATTCCTTCTTTTTCAATGGCGATAAGTGAACGATGATTCGTGTTTCTTTGACATTTTCTACATCTCCCAAGTTAACCACTTCTCTTTCATCCAGGTTGGACTTAGGTCTGTTCTCATAATTCTCAACTTCTTTAACAATCTCTTTTGGTATGTCATCTTCCTCTGAATCTATGTCCGTTTGTTGTATTGTCTCGTTGCACGTCACAATCATTGGTTCATCAAGATAAGTAATAGTAATGATGTATAAGTAAAGTAATAAGAGAACACAATAATAATAATTGTTGGTTTGTAAGAAAAGTCAAGATGCTTTGATAAATAGCATAAATATTTTGAACATTGGAGATCTTATTGCAGTAATTGAAAACATGCGAAAAAATAAAATAATAAAAAATAAAAAAATCTTTCGGTAAATCAAAACATTGCTTGTTTTAGCCTTGCTACCCCGAAACTCATCGGGCTCTAGTCATCCAGTTATTGAGGCATACGCCTCTGCTACATCCTGTATGGAAGGGCCTTCCCCCTCCTCCTCGAGAACAACACAACAATCCATGTCATTGTCCTCTAAGAACAAGTTTTTCACAGCTGCAAGTGCTTCCTCTTCTTCTGACCCGTAGATAACATCAGCCGGTTGGAAAGTCTGCTCCAAATGTGGTATTGGTTACTCCAGCGGATAGTATGGACCGCGCCATGGTGGAGGCCAGTTGTTGAACTCTTCCCAGGTATACTCGTATCCCAGACCGAAAGTGGTGCCATGCTTCGTAAGTTTTATGGGCTTAGTGATTCCTTGGAGGCTCTTTTCGAGTCCTTTGCCAGGTTCGTACCCCTTCCAATTTAGTATGCTCTCGATCTTGTTATCCTACCATTAGTATTTGTCAACATTATTTACTCGTTTGATGTGATGGTAAGTCTCTCCTCCTAGCTTCTTTCTTCCATTGGATTGATGGAATTTTCTGGCGACTGTATATAGAGTTACTACCGTCGCCGTGGATGATCACTTCCTGATGATTCCATTCAAACTTTACGTCCTGATGCAGTGTTGATGCTATGGCCCCTACATCATGAATCCATGGTCGTCCCAACAGTAAATTATAAGATGCCGGCACGTCTATCACTTGGAAATCAACATCGAACCAAGTTGGCCCCATTTGCAAACACAGAGTAATCTCCCCAATGGTGGACCTTTGGGAACCGTCGAAAGCTTTCACGTTGATGTCTCCATGTTTTATCTCGTGCAGTCACTTACCCAACTTCTTGAGTTCTACTAGTGGACAAATGTTGAGACTGAACCCCCGTCGATTAGAATCCTAGTGATGAAGTAGTCCTCTCATTACACAGTGATGTGTAGCACTTTTTTGTGTATTAACCCTTCAGGCGGTAGCTCATCCTCATGAAAAGTAATTTTCTGACTTTCCAATGCATGTCCGACCATGTTAGCCATTTCTCCGCCAGTAATGTTGCTTGGCACGTATGCTTCACTCAGCACCCTCAACAGAGCATTCTTGTGTGCCTCAAAATTTTGTAGCAAAGCAAGGATGGAGATTTACATTGGTGTTTTGTTCAACTGGTCATTGACTGAGTATTATTTGGCATGTATCTTTCTCCAAAGATTGTCTGGACCTATCTCAATGATGGGTGGTCGATTCGAGGCCTGCTTGCTTGACTCAGCTAGGTGTTCCGGGGTATAAACCCTACCAGTTCTCGTCATACCCTGTGCTGCAATAGTCTCTTCGAACCTAACCTTGCCTTTCCTCCTTGCCCCAGCTGTATAGTCCCATGGTATAGCCTTGGTATGGAATGGTGTTATGGCCGACATCGCCACTGGGATCGGCATGGACATCCTTACTCCTAACGGAGCATGTGCCTTGAGAGGTAGAATGGCAACTTCAAATAGTGTAAGTGCACTTGCTGGAGACACGAATTCGACCTCAATTGGTGTTGGTGTCTTTGCAGATGACGTTGTTTCAAACTCCAATGGCACAAACATATTTACCTCAGTATCTCCAGATGGCTGAATCTAGACCACGATCGGTTTAAGAGTAACTATTGGCTTCTTTGGGTCATCACCTTCTACGATCAACCCGATCGATCCCTCGGGATCCCAATCATCCTCTACTTCAATCATGTGCGCGCCTTCACCCTTATGGTATTGAAGAGGAATATTGCGGACATTCGGAGCGGGTTCCTTCGCCAAAATGATCTTATTGTCAATCAAAGCCTGAATGTTTTCCTCCAGAGAACAACATTCGCCGATGGTGTGTCCCTTCATGCCGAAATGGTATGCACATGATTTATTTGGATTAACCCACTGAGAAGGGTTCTCAAGAGTTATAGCAGGATTGGGGCGGCATAACCGATAACTTTGAGTCTCTCATACAGCTGGTCAATGGGTTCGGCAATGGTTGTGTACTGTTTTGGAGGTCTGCGGTCAAAATTTGGTCGAGGTCTAGGGAAGTTTTGGTATGTAGAGGGTGATTGATTGTGACGACCCAAAGGGTCATCACCTGTTTTCTCATCCACTCCGTGCTTTCGAGGCCTTGAAAACCTTACTTTTACTTGCCTCGATTTGCGTGCACAGTCTGGGTGCATAGCCGGAAAGCTTTTATGTTGAAATATGTGAAACATTTGAAGAATTTTGATATTAATATGATTAAAGTTGACTTCGGTCAACATTTTTGGTAAACAGACCCGGACCCTTAATTTGGCGGTCCCGGAGGGTCCATAGAAAAATATGGGACTCGAGCATGTGCCCGGAGTCGAAATCCGAGGTCTAGAACCCGAGTAAAAGAATTTTTCTGTTAAATTATTTTTTTGAAATTGTTAAGGAAAATGGAAATGAAAATTTATTAAAAGACTAGGGTATCGGGCTCGTATTTTGGTTCTGACGCCCGGTACAAGTCTTATATATTGTTTAAGCGCTTTCTGTGAAGTTTGGTCCAAATCGGACGTCGTTTGACGTGTTTCGGACTATAAGTTCCAAGTTTGAAAGTTTATGAAGTTTAGAAGAAAAATCATGAGTTTTGAGGCTTGATTCAATGGTTTTGATGTTATTTTGGCGGTTTGATCACTCGAGTAAGTTCGTAGGGTGTTATTGAGTTAGGGTGTGTGTTTGGTTAGGAGCCCCGAGAGCTCGGGAGTGAATCGGAGGTGGTTCGTGGTGTTTTTACACTTAGGAAAGGATCAGATTTTTGCTGCATTTTTTACAGCGACAATTTGTTCTTCGCGAACGCGGCCATAGGCTCGCGTTCGTAGTGCTTTGATGTTCCCCTCCTTCGCGTTCGCGTCATCCCTATCGCTATCGCGTAAGCCAAGTTCAAGGCCCCCAGAGGTTCCTTCTTCGCGTTCGCATCCTTCATCTCGTGAACGCGTAAGTTAACCAGTCTACTCAATGCGTTCGCGTGGGTCTCCCCGCGTTTGCGTAGTTACAAACCCCCCTTCACCGCGTTCGCGATTCCCCTATCGCGTTCGTGTATAACAGTCCCTAGACCCCCAATATTTTCTTCTACGCATTCGCGTTCCCTTTCACGCGTTCGCGATGTATTGCCCAGTTTACCCTTCGCGAACGCGGCCCCTTTCCCGCGAACACGAAGGGCAATTTTGCCCAGCGAATTTTTAAGTCAAAAACAGAACCAGTGACGGGAAAAACATAACCCTTCACGAGCTCTTCCTTCTCCAAAGTCCTAGGGCGAATTTTAGAGCACTTCTTCATCAAAACTTCTTGGGTAAGCATTGTTTAACTTGTTTTCTTCAATTTCCTCTATTAATTACTGAAATCCTAGCCCTAAATCATGAAATCAAAGTAGAAATTATGGGTTTTGGGTAGATTTAGGGTTTTGAGAATTTTGGGTGATTCAACCTCAATTTGGGGTCGAATCTTAAAATAAATTATATATTTGGACTCGTGGGGTTATGGGTGATTGGGTTTTGGTCCGAGCCTCGAGTTTGGACCATGTGGGCCCGGTTTCTAATTTTGGTATTTTTGAAATAATGCTAGAAAATTCATATCTAGGCTATGGGATGTTGCCATTGAGTCTTTATTGATATTATTGAATTAATTATGCCTAGATATCACTGTTTCGGAAACGTATTGTAGAGGAAAGGCGGTATTTGAGGGTTGATTGCTATTCTTTGGACCGAGGCAAGTGTTTGGTTTAACCCTAGCTTGAGGGAATATGAGTTGAGTCTTGTTTCTAATTGCTATGTGATCGAGTACGATGTATAGGCATGGCGACGCGTATCTATACATTGGTGTCTAGCACGACCGTGAGTCCTTATAATGTGATTATCATGAATTGGTTGTGAACTTCATATCTATTGCAGAATTTCAATATGTTGTGAATAATATGTGAACAGTGATAGGATCATTTGATTCCTAGGAGCATTGGCTTGAGTTGTGATACGAATATTGAAAGTATACGAAATTACTTGATTCTTTGGAGCATTGGCTCACAAAGGGTAGAGTGAATGATCTGATAAGAAAAGTAAGAAAGAGAAATCGTGTTGATTATTCCCTTGCCGGGACATTTGGTTGAACTTGTTGGTTTCTTTCCCTTGCCGGGATTTTTGTCAAATGTTTGCTTATTGTTATGTCCCTTAATTGTGACTGTCGTTTGAGGATTCAGACTGTTAAATGATATTAAGGAGCGGGTTGCATGCCGCAACAATGATATTGAGGATCGGGTTGCACGCCGCAACAATAATATTGAGGATCGGGTTGCGTGCCGCAACAATGATATATGAGGGCCGGGTTGCGTGCCGCAACAGTGATACCTGATAAATGGTATCTGCGCACCGCAACAGTGATATTTGTGGAGCGGGTTGCACGCCGTAACGGTTATTGATACCATGTGTTTGTATTGAGTGTTGATTCCTTGTTTATTGTGAATCTGAGTTGCTTTAATTTTGTTACCTGGGATTACTGTTAGTATTGTATCTCCCCTAGCATGTTTCCCTTCCCATGTTGTTAATTGCCTTGTATTCGATTTTTGCTGTATATTTATAACTGCACAAGTTTATGTGGTGTCCAGTCTAGCCTTGTCACTACTTCGCCGGGGTTAGGCTAGACATTTACCAGCACATGGGGTCGGTTGTGCTGATGCTACACTTCTGTCCATTTTTGCACAGGTCCAGGTTTTGAAGAGCAGCAGCAGCATCAGTGCGGGAGCAGGATTTCATTTTCACGAGACCAAGGTAGCCTTGCAGGCATCCGCAGGCCCGGCGTCTCTTCTTTATGTTCCCTTTTAGACTGTTTCCTTATTGTTTTTCGAGACAGACATCTTATATATTTCTTTCAGACCATTGTATTTAGTATATTCTTAGTAGTTTGTGAGTACTGTGACACCAAATCTTGGGTAGAGGCTATGAATGACTGTTCCGCATTTTGGTTCGTATTTAAAAATTATACTTCCGCTATTGTTCTTATTAAATTTCATGTTCTATATTGATGCTATAAACTGTTGAAATAATTGTTCAGTAAGGGAAAGGTAATTGAGTTGGCTTGCCTTGCTACCACGAGTAGGCGCCATCACGATCCCGATGATGGGAAATCTGGGTCGTGACAAGTTGTTATCAGAGCACTAGGTTACATAGGTCTCACAACTCATGGAAAAACTTAGTAGAGTCTGAGGGGTAGGTACGGAGACGTCTGTACTTGTTCCCCAGAGTCTATTGAGTTAGGAAAAATCTCTTCTTTGTTCTTTCTCGTCGTGCGGTTCTATTTTTCAAGTACCGATTGAATTTCTACTCTATTCCTCCGCAGATGGCGAGAACATGCGCCTCTTCATCTACCACTCAGCAGTCCGAGACCCCAGCAGCAGCCCCAGTGGCGGAGCCTCAGGTTGATTTCGAGGAGGAGGTTCCCATCCTAATAGTTCCGGTAGGCCCAGCTCAGGTCCTAGAAGGGTTCATTGCCACCCTATTTCTTCAGGACGCTCTAGTCCGATTGGTAGGCCTCATGGAGGATGTCATTCGAGCGGGTTTGCTTCCAGTGGTTCCACCAGCGGTGGCAGGTCAGCCGGGTATAGTGGCTCAGGCCAAGAGTGAGACCTATTTTCAGGAGGCGGCCAATGTGGGCCGTAGAGTTGAGACAGCTTTGCTACAAGGAGGTAGTCATGGTTCTTATAAGAAGCCCCGTCATGCAGGTAGATTCAGTGGTACCTCGTCAGGAGGTAGAGGTTCTTATGGTAGAGGCCATCCTCCCAGGCCTTTGCAGTCACCTCTCCAGGTCACTCATGGTACTTCAGGTGGTCATTCAGGTAGACAGGGTCAGCCTCAGTTCCCTCAGCTGCAGCGTTCGTGTATATGTTATGAGTGTGGTGAGTATGGTCATAACGGGAGGGTTTGCCCAAGGTTGAGGGGTGCTCAGCCGCAGCAGACGAGGTCTTGCCATGCTTGTGGTGATCCGAGGCACATTGTCAGATATTGTCCTCGAGTTTATGGCAGCTTCCAGCATTAGAGTTCTCACGCTATGATCCAAGCACCGGAGGTTCCACAGCCTGCCCAGCCAGCTAAAGGCGGTGTCAGAGGTGTTAGAGGTGGAGGAAGAGGTTTTAGAGGTTGAGTTCATGTCGCCGGAGGTAGAGGCCAGCCAGCAGCCATGCCATAGGCTGAGTCTTCAGGCGCAGGCATTACAGGTACTATTTTGGTTTGTGATAGAGATGCATCAGTGCTATTTGACCCTGGGTCTACATATTCATATGTGTCGTCTTATTTTGCACCCTACCTGGCTATGTCTAGTTATGCTTTTGACATTCCTGTTTATGTATCTACACCGGTGGGTGAAGACTACACGGTGGGTGACTCCATTGTAGTCGACTGGGTGCATCGTTCTTGTGTGGTTGTGTTTGAGGGTATTGAGACCCGTGTTGATGTACTGCTTTTAGATATGGTGGATTTCGACGTTATTTTGGGGATGGATTGGTTGTCCCCGTATCATGCTATCTTAGATTGTCACGCCAAGACCGTGACCTTGGCCTTGCCCGAATTACCCCGACTAGAGTGGAGAGGGACCCCAGGTCATGCCACCCGCAGTGTTATTTCATATGTTAAGGCTCGACACATGGTCGAGAAGGGGTGTTTAGTTTATCTGGCGTATGTTCGCGACTCCAGCGCAGAAGTTCCTTCTATTGACTCTGTTCCTATTATTTGGGAATTCCCCGAGGTTTTCCCTTCAGACCTGCCGGGTATGCCGCCCAACAGGGATATTGATTTATGTATTGATCTGGCTCCGGGCACGCAGCCCATTTCTATTCTGCCGTATCACATGGCCCCGCCAGAGTTGAAAGAGTTAAAGGACCAGTTACACGATTTACTAGAGAAGGGCTTTATCAGGCCTAGTGTTTCTCCTGGGGGTGCGCTGGTATTATTTGTGAAGAAGAAGGATGGATCGATGCGGATGTGTATTGATTACCGGCAATTGAACAAAGTGATGATAAAGAACAAGTATCCACTACCGAGGATTGATGATCTGTTTGACCAGCTTCAGGGAGCAAAGGTGTTTTCAAAGATAGACTTGAGATCTGGCTACCATCTGTTGAAGATTAGGGCGTCTGATGTCCCTAAGACAGCATTCCGCACTCGGTATGGGCATTATGAGTTTTTAGTTATGTCATTTGGGTTGACCAATGCCCCAGCAACATTTATGGAGTTGATGAACCGAGTGTTCAGGACCTATCTAGACTTATTCGTGATAGTCTTTATTGATGATATTCTGGTGTACTCCCGCAGCAAGGAAGAGCATGAGAAACACCTCAGAGTGGTTCTTCAGACTCTGAAGGATAGTCAGCTATATGCTAAGTTTTCAAAGTGCGAGTTCTGGTTGAGTTCGGTTGCATTTCTAGGTCATATTGTGTCAGCAGAGGGTATTCAGGTGGACCCAAAGAAGATTGAGGTAGTCAAGAATTGGCCTCGACCAGCTTCAGTGACCGAGATTCGGAGTTTCTTGGGGTTAGAAGGTTACTACCGTCGGTTCGTAGAGGGATTTTTGTCTATTGCAGCCCTGATGACCAGATTGACCCAGAAAGGTGCCCAGTTCAGGTGGTCAGATGAGTGTGAGGTGAGCTTTCAGAAGCTCAAGACAGCTCTGACTACGACACCGGTATTGGTTTTGCCCACGTGTTCAAGGCCTTACACAGTCTATTGTGATGCTTCCCGCGTTGGGCTTGGTGCAGTATTGATGCAGGATGTCAAAGTCATTGCCTATGCTTTGAGACAGTTGAATATCCACGAGAAGTATTATCTTGTTCATGATCTAGAGTTGGCAGATTTTGTTCATGCTTTGAAGATTTGGAGGCATTATCTATATGGTGTGACGTGTGAGGTGTACACGGATCATAAGAGCCTTCAGTATCTGTTTAAGCAGAAGGAGTTGAATGTGAGGCAGTGAAGGTGGTTAGAGTTGTTTAAATATTATGATGTTACTATCTTATACCACCCGGTTAAGGCCAATGTGGTGGCCGATGCATTGAGTAGGAAATCCGCCAGCATGGGTAGTCTTGCTTATATTTCGGCCAGCCAGAGACCGCTTGCTTTAGATGTTCAGGCCTTGGCCAATTGATTGGTGAGATTAGATATTTATGAGCCCCGCAGGGTATTGGCTTGCACGATCGCTCGTTCTTCTCTATTGGAGCGTATCCGTGATCGACAGTTTGATGATCCCCATTTGTGTGTCCTGAGGGACACGGTGCAGCGTGGAGGTGCCACGAAGGTGAACTTAGATGATGATGGTGTGTTGAGATTGCAGGGACGAGTTTGTATGCCCAATGTTGATGGGATTCGAGAGTTGATCTTAGCAGAGGCTCATAGTTTCCGGTATTCTATTCACCCGGGCGCCGCGAAGATGTATCAAGACTTGCGGTAGAATTATTGGTGGCATAGAATGAAGAAGGATATTGTTGCGTATGTGGCTCGGTGTTTGAACTGTCAGCAGGTCAAATATGAGCATCAGAGGCCCGACGGTTTGTTTCAGAGGATTGAGCTTCCCGAGTGGAAGTGGGTGAGGATTACCATGGATTTCATTACTGGACTTTCGTTGACCCGGAAGAAGTTTGATGCAATTTGGGTCATTGTTGATAGACTGACCAAGTCAGCGCACTTTATTCCAGTAGCAGTCTCCTATTCATCCAAGATGTTAGCGGAGATTTATATCCGGGAGATTGTTCGCCTTCATGGTGTACCGGTATCCATCATTTCAGATCGGGGTATGCAGTTTACCTCGCGCTTCTGGAGAGCGGTCCAGCAAGAGTTAGGCACCCAGGTTCAGTTAAGCACAGCGTTCCATCCTTAGACGGACAGCCAGTCCGAGAGGACTATTCAGATATTGGAGGATATGCTCCGGGCTTGTGTCATTGATTTTGGAGGCTCGTGGGACCAGTTTTTGCCTTTAGCAGAGTTCGCCTACAACAATAGCTACCAATCCAGCATTCAGATGGCCCCATATGAGGCGTTGTATGGTAGGTGATGTCGGTCTCCAGTCGGATAGTTTGAGCCGGGGGAGGCTCGGTTATTGGGTACAGACTTAGTTCAGAAGGCAGGTACAGACATAGTTCAGAAGGCCTTAGATAAGGTCAAGATCATTCAGGACAGGCTTCGTTCGGCTCAGTTGCGGCAAAAGAGTTATGCGGACCGTAAGGTTCGAGATGTGGCTTTTATGGTTGGTGAGCGGGTATTGCTCCGGGTATCGCCTATGAAGGGCGTGATGAGGTTCGGAAAGAAGGGCAGGCTCAGCCCTAGGTATATTGGTCCGTTTGAGATTCTTGATCGAGTAGGAGAAGTGGCTTATAGACTCGTATTTCCACCTAGCTTATTAGCCGTGCATCCAGTTTTTCATGTGTCTATGCTTCGGAGGTATCACGGCGATCCTACCCATGTGTTAGAATTCAGCACTGTCCAGTTGGACAAGGATTTATCTTATGAGGAGGAGCCGGTAGCTATTCTAGACCGGCAGGTTTGTCAGTTGAGATCTAGGAGTTTTCCCTCTGTTCGTGTTCAGTGGAGAGGTCAGCCCCTTGAGGCCTCGACCTGGGAGTCCAAGTATGATATGCGGAGCCGTTATCCACATCTGTTCCCCGACTCAGGTACTTCCTTCTTTTGTCCGTTCGAGGACGAACGGTTGTTTTAAAGGTGGAAGATGTGATAACCCAAAGGGTCATCGCCTATTCCCTCATCCGTTCCGTGCTTCCAAGGCCTTGAAAACCTCACTTTTACTTGCCTCGATTTGCGTGCACAGTCCGGACGCGTAGCCAAAAAGCTTTTATGTTGAAATATGTGAAATCTGTGAAAAATTTGAAGAATTTTGATATTAATATGATTAAAGTTGACTTCGGTCAACATTTTTCGTAAACGGACCCGGACCCGGACCCGTGATTTGATTGTCCCGGAGGGTCCATAGAAAAATATGGGACTCGGGCATGTGCCCGGAGTCAAAATTCGAGGTCTAGAACCCGAGTAAAAGAATTTTTCTGTTAAATTGTTTTTCTGAAATTGTTAAGGAAAATGGAAATAAAAATTGATTAAAAGACTAGGGTATTGGGCTCGTATTTTGGTTCCGACGCCCGGTACAAGTCTTATATATTGTTTAAGCGCTTTCTATGAAGTTTGGTCCAAATCGGATGCCGTTTGACGTGTTTCGGACGATAAGTTCCAAGTTTGAAAGATAAGAAGAAAAATCATGAGTTTTGAGGCTTGATTCAATAATTTTGATGTTATTTTGGCGGTTTGATCGCTCGAGTAAGTTCGTAGGGTGTTATTGAGTTAGTGTGTGTGTTTGGTTAGGAGCCCCGAGGGTTCAGGAGTGAATTGGATGTGGTTCGGGGTGTTTTTACACTTAGTAAAGGATCAGATTTTTGCTGCATTTTTTACACATACAATTTTTTCTTCGCGAATGCGGCCACAGGGTCGTGTTCGCAGTGCTTTGATGTTCCCCTCCTTCACGTTCGCGTCATCCCTATCGCGATCGCGTAAGCCAAGTTCAAGGACCCCAGAGGTTCCTTCTTCGCGTTCGCATCCTTCATCTCGCGAACGCGTAAGTTAACCAGTCTACTCAACGCGTTCGCGTGGGTCTCCCCGCGTTCGCGTAGTTACAAACCCCCCCTTCACCGCGTTCGCGATTTCCCTATCGCGTTCGCGTATAACAGTCCCTGGACCCCCAACATTTTCTTCTACGCGTTCGCGTCCCCTTTCATGTGTTCGCGATGTATTGCCCAGTTTACCCTTCGCGAACGCGGCCCCTTTCCCGCGAATGCGAAGGGTAATTTTGCCCAGCAAATTTTTAAGTCAAAAAAATAACCAGTAACGGGAAAAACATAACCCTTCACGAGCTCTTCCTTCTCCAAAGTCATAGGGCAAATTTTAGAGCACTTCTTCATCAAAACTTCTTGGGTAAGCATTGTTTAACTTGTATTCTTCAATTTCCTTCATTAATTACTGAAATCCTAGCCCTAAATCATGAAATCAAAGTAGAAATTATGGGTTTTGGGTAGAGTTAGGGTTTTGAGAATTTTGGGTGATTCAACCTCAATTTGGGGTCGAATCTTAAAACAAATTATATATTTTGACTCGTGGGGTTATGGGTGATTGGGTTTTGGTCCGAGCCTCGAGTTTGGACCATGTGGGCCCAGTTTCTAATTTTGGTATTTTTGGAATAATGCTAGAAAATTCATATCTAGGTTGTGGGATGTTTCCATTGAGTCTTTATTGATATTATTGAATTAATTATGCCTAGATATTACTGTTTCGGAGACGGATTGTGGAGGAAAGGAGTATTTGAGGGTTGATTGCTATTCTTTGGACCGAGGTAAGTGTTTGGTTTAACCCTAGCTTGAGGGAATATGAGTTGAGTCTTGTTGCTAATTGCTATGTGATCGAGTACGATGTATAGGCATGGTGACGAGTATCTATACATTGGTGTCTAGCACGACAGTGAGTCCTTATAATGTGATTATCATGACTTGGTTGTGAACTTCATATCTATTGGAGAATTTCTATATGTTGTGAATAACATGTGAACGGTGATAGGATCATTTGATTCCTAGGAGCATTGGTAGTGGTGGGTATGGAAGTGGTCATTTGTGGTGTTTTGGTGTTCTGGGATGAGTATTGGAGTATTGTTTGGGAGGTGGCAGGTGTTGCAGTGATGGTGAGGAGCGTGATGGTTTTGTAGATTTGGGATATTTTGTGGAGGTGTGGGGTTATGAGCATTTGGGAAATTGATGTCTGGAGTGGTGAGGGAAAATGACAGATTTGCCAGATTCCTAACCTGATCAAGTTCTTCTTGGAATTTCAACAGCTTTTGTTCAAGTTGGGATGCATTTTCCTTAGGAACCAGAACATCATGACCATGAGTGACCTCTACCCGTTCAGTTGAGTTCTCCTTTCTGCCGTTGTTCAAATCTTCCATTTTTCCTTTGTTCTTGTTTTTGACCAGACTAAGAGGAGGCGTGGGTGGAAGGCCTCTGGATCTCGTAAGATAAGATGATGTTGCCAGAGTGCACGAACTAACCTTTGGGGAGGGGAATAATAAAACAAAAAGGTACCAAGTTAGTGATGATTATAAGAAAATATTACGATATTTAAACACATAGTGCAAGAATGTAAATCGTGTCCTAATTTGGGAACCTTTTTGTGCCCGAGGTAGGCCTAGCGACAAGTTGATTTGGAGAACTTGGAATACTAAATGCCTCATTTTATTGATAAAAATAGATGAATCCCAAAACGACACTAAATAAGAAAGAAATAAAAATCATTAATTGCCACTGGCCTTATTATATTTATAAAGCAAAAAAAAGTAAACTCCTATCTACTTAGTTCCAGAAGGACTTTCCCCAGGTTGAATGCTCTCGTTGATCAGATCCTCCAACTCGCATAGGTTCACCAGTAAAAATGACTTTGTCGGGTGTTCTCTTTCGTTTCCCTCAGAGTTCTGGCAGTCGGTGACTCTCTTCCTCGCTTTTCCTTCCAATTCCAGCAGACTGTATTCCAAATAGTCCAACTTTTCTCTAGCCTTGGTGACCCTCTCTTTCCATTCATTGATTTGGTCATTTGATGGGAGACTCCTCCACCAGGCTAGCAAGAGTGAGGGTGTGCTAACCATACCAAAGTCGGGGACCTCGTTCTCCATTTTCTGCAAAACAAAAGGGTCAAGACCAAACACCCACCGGACTCGACTATTTAATACCAACAATTAGCATGAAACATTTAGTTCTCCAAAATAAATGCATAGAACATGGTAGTGTCCGTTTGGGTTCATAACTGACTCAGCTAGGTCTGACCATGATGCATGCACAGTTTAAATAGAGTAAGGTTTTAGCGGACAACTAAAGGGGAAAGGCACAGAACTGTGGACTACACCGTTGATCGACTGGTTTTACCACAAATATACCTTTTGCGGATTTAGGGGGTGATAATATCGGAAGAGCAACCACTCATTATAACTGTTGCTATGGGATTTGTTTGGCACGAGTGGAATATGATGTTGAGCATGACTATGCAATAATTAAAAGCATGTTATCACGTATTTGCATGTTAAGAAAGTAGTAAATACAACACTTTCATAATTTAAAGCAGTAGTAAAGGAAAGTAGTGAAGGAAAGAAACAAAAAGACAAGTCAGTTTCGCAGTTGAAAAGGGAATTGAATGATTAAAGGAATTAAACAAGTAACTGCACATAAAGAGGTATAAATTCACAATAAAGCCTAAAAATTCCCAGCAGAGTCGCCATGCTGTCGCGTCCCCTTTTTCTCGCGAAATCGGGTTTATGACATTTGGAAGGACGACTCGTTCCTTTGGAAACTGGGTTTGAATTTGAAGAGTCGCCACCTAATGATTAAGGTGCATTAGGAAACCAATAGAGATTGACTTGAATAACCAGAGATAGGGTAAGGGCTTGAAATTATTCTAAGGGGAAGGTGTTAGGCACCCCTCAATATCCACTAGTGTGGTTCCTGGCCAGACAATTATTATGAATTTGGGTGCAATTAACATATAAGCAAATAAGACTCAAATAATAGATGATTTTAACACATATTGGTAAACAAAGTTTTAAAGAACAATTACAAAAGCTGATTTTTAAATAAGAAGTTAAAAACGCTGAAAGAAAAGAAATGAAGAATAAAGTAAAAGGGGTCCTAGGTTTATTAAAAATATGGATCACCCCACACAGTATCCGGTAATACTCCTCAATGAGTGGTTACACGTGACATTATCGCGTGGTCATCATATTCATATCTAGCCTCCCCACCCCGTTAAGGTATTAAAGTGCGGATTGGTCTCGATTACTTATTGCATGCTATTACCCGTCCAATTCCTATCAGTCCTGAAGGCACTTAGGACTACTAATTCTAAAAAGGGAGGGATATTAGGCTTATTTGGAGTTTCAAAGATGAAAATTCTAAGGCGATATGCAAAACAAATATTACATATTTGGGGAAACACATAAGCATATACGGCTCAAGTATACCTCCTCAAACAAAACACATAACATAGCATGTCTTACACATACTATTTAGGTCTGATTTAAAAGTATTAAAAGATGAGGAAGATGAGATTGTTGGGGCAGTTTTAGTTTATTACATAACTCAGATAAGAAGTCCGAATCAGGCCTTCCTGTTGGTTGTAACGATTAACAAAAGCAGACTCAATTTACAATTATTACTCTAAGGTTTGCCTAAGTGTTTATACGGAGTCCTATAGGCATGATATCTACTTGTTTTAGAAGGTGATGAGATAGTGAAACTTGGAATGAATTATTTGATATCCTATATTCATACTTTTTAAGTGAGGGACTCAGATTATTAAAGGAGATGCAAAATGTACAAAATTAAACAAATTGATTACAGGTTCTACTATTACTGATTTTATATCTAATGTGACTGTGAATGAAAACGAATCAAAATTGCTCGAGGACCCCTATAGGCATGTTTTCTATGTATTACTGATTTTAGACATGGTGTAGAACTTGTTTAAGCCTTATAGACATGGTACCTAAATGCAAAGCTTTGTTTTAAACCTTATGGGCATGATTTCTACATGTAATTGAATATGCAGAATTAGAACAAACCTTATAGGCAAGATTTCTATGTGTGACAGAATTTAGAACAACCCTATAGGCATGGTTTCTATATGTAATAGAATATGCAGAATTAGAACAACCTATAGGCATGGTTTCTATATGTAGCTGAATATGCAGAATTAGAACAACCTATAGACATGGTTTCTATATGTAGTTTAATATGCAAAATTAGAACAACCTATAGGCATGGTTTCTATATGCAGTTGAATATGAAAAATTAGAACAACCTATAGGCATGGTTTCTACCCTTACATACACAATTACCCAACCCTTTTCTACTAGCTAGCCCCAAATGTTCATTAAAAATCGGAATAGTAATTACATCAGAAAATACAAAGAAAAGTAGAACTGGAGGAAGCCTGATTCTGATTTCCTCACTGAGTTATGAGATAAACCAACTCAAAGACCACTGATCCAAAGCCTTTCTCAACTTGAGTGTGTCAGAGTTCCCTAAGAGCCTCAATGGAACTTCGGGCTGTGCTCACAACCACATTGTATCACCATAATAGGGACAAGTGCAGTGTGGAAGGGCCAACCCTCAAGTGTCCAAGTTCAAAGGGAGCTCAATGGGTCCCAAGGCAAGGCTCACAAGAGGGGGCCAGAACTTAAGTCTAAGAGAGAGTGCAAGTGAAGAAACAGAGTTCGGGGGGAATAAAGGAGAGGGAAACAACCACAAACAGGTTGATAGTTTCATACAAAAAGGGGTCCGGGGGGTTGGGGAAGTTGCAAAGAGCGTATGCTTAGGCAAGGGCAAGCTTTGGGCATGCACATCAATAAGCGATGTTGGCATGCCTATAAGCCTACCAGAACATACAATAAAAGAGAAACATAGAGGTTAGGATCCTAGGGGGATCAAGCTTGAGTCATAGGAAGTAATATTCAGTAGTGTCATGCCTCAAACCAACAATAGCATCAAACACATTGGGGTAGGGGGTTTAGGATTCATTATAATTCAGAATAGGCAAAAGGAAATTATAGCATGCTAAAATAAGTACTGAACTAAATACAAGCAGTAGACAGACAAGAAGGTAAAAGTATTGAGTAAACACATTGTTGTGATGCTGGAATTTTAATCAGAACATACCAATTCAAAGAAGCAAAATACAGTAAAAGTAGGTAGCAGGACTTTGAAAATAGCTTTGGATTTCAGCCAGCTAAATGGGTCACAGTAGTAGTAAAGCATGAGAGAATATGTTGAGTGCAAGAGATTTTTAGAACTAAGTGTGTTCGTGTGTTGTGTAAATGAAAGAGTAGGGTATTTATAGTTTGAAAAGAGGTAGAAAATAAGGCAAGAATCATAGTTCAGCAGTAATTATGTAACTTTTTACCAATTAAAATCAATCAGTATAAGAACTTCCTTTAATTAAAGAGTTAAAAAATTTACCCGGTAATGAGCAGAAAACATTTAAGGAAGGAATCAAGTAAGGATCATGTGCAGAGTAGAAAATTAGGGGTAAGTACATAGGGGTTTAATTAAGGGAAGAATCTTTGAAATACTCCATTATCCAAATAAGGTAAGAAAATAAAATAAAGTTGCAGAATATGGAGACAATCGAAAATCAGTACATTGAAAATCAGGGAGTCAAGGATTTCAAAATCAAAAGTCTAAGAAAAGTTTTCAAATCAACCCAAGAAATAGGGAAATTAGTAAGGCGAAACAAGGAAAGAGCCAATCACTTAGCACATGAATGCAATCAAAATTACACAACGAGGTTTGAAATTAGTCCAAAATTGAAGGTCATTTCAGTGGGAAACTCAGGATATAAAAGTGTGCATAAACATTAGGCATGCAAGGCTGAATTTAGGACAAAGAGAAGCGTCATGCAATCACAAAGTCAGTAAGTAGTGGACTATCGAAACATGGTAGTCACATAGGTCAATCTTAGTAACTCATTAATAGAGAAAAGAGAGAGTATCAAATAGCATGCAAAGGGGTCAAGTGAAAAGAACTTATAGTAGAGTTTCAATGGTAGCAGGAAGTCAAAATTACATAAAGAAATAGAGGCTGAAACAAAAGATTTCAAAATTCAGTCGAGCAACAGATGAAGCAACTTCAGAAACTCGAATAGGTCCAAAGAAATTAGGGTTTTGAAACCAATCGAATTCAAAGCATGAAGAACAAGTAAATCATATAGCAAATAGTCTTAAGAATCGTCTGAACCCAAAGTATTAGGGTTTTCACCATCAATCGATTTATAGAGATAAAAATAAGCGAATCAGACAAACACTTAACAAAATAGATTCAGAAATCTCAAAAGGTTAAGGCCCTTAATATGCAAACTCAAATAGACGGATGACATAAGAAAACACAGTAGAACATGTTACAAATCAGAGAAAGCTTTGAAAATAACTTTAACAAGAAGTAAATCGGAAAAGATAAGGGGTTTTGAAGGCAGAGTTTTGAAAGAAACCTTGAGAAAAGCGTTTAGAAGTTTAGAGTAAACACAAATCTAGAACAGGTCTAAAGAAATCAGAAGAATCTCAACAGTTAGGGCTTCAGAAGAACCCCAGATGGTGAGAAAGGCTTGGAAATCATCGATCTAAACAGGAGAAGTCAAGATCAGGCTTGAATAGCCATGGCTGGCCGGAGCAAGGTCGGAGACAGCCATAAAACTAAAATCATCCAAGGTCTGGACCAAGCTTCTTCAAGGTTTGGCCTTTAAACCATAGTAATCAGGCATATAGGAGTCGTAGGAGGTAGGTACATGCCTTCAATGGCTTTGAAAGCCATGGGATTGGGAGGTTTTCAGGTGGTGGTTGAAGGCGGCGGCTAGGGCTTGAGAGGGTATTGAGAGAGAATTGGGAGAGGGGGATTCAAGGGCGGCTGCATGTGAAAAATGATTAGGTTTAGGGGTTAGTTCAGGTTAAAAAAGGAAGGGGCCAATATTGGCCGTTAATTTAAATGATCAACGATCAGGATTGAAAGAGTTAGATGGGGATCCGAGTGGGTTGTTTTAAAATGGTCATAGGTCGGATAGATTAATGTTTGGGTAAGCGTAATTGGGCCTTGGGTTGGGTTTAATTGCGGTGCCAAATCCAGCTAAAATTAAAATGAAAATGGGCTAACATTTCAATAGCCATTTTTTCCCTATTTGATTTTTAAAAATAGTAAAATAATTTTTGAAAATAAATTAAAGGTACTAAAATAATTAATAATACATAATTATTAAATTAAAAATACTGGAGTTAATTTTATAAATATAAACACAATTAAATCTTAAAAGAGCCTCATATTACAATTATATGCAATTTAGTTTTAAAAATACTAAATAAATTTGTAAAAATGTGCAAAAATTTTGGTAGCTATGTTTTAGTATAAATATGGGAATCTAATAAATGAATTACTAAAAATAATAATTTTGGAGTTAATTATTGGGTTGTTCTTGATAAAATGGGGCAATAAATTGATTTAAATTTTTTTTAAAATTAAGGAAAAAATAATAAAACATTGGGACATATTTATATATGCACATACACACTATTTTGAAAGTATTTTGTATAAAAAATATACAGAGAAAAATTGGGTATCAACACATATTAGGCTCTATATCTCGGCCATTCTGGGTTCGCTCATAGTCGCTCGGCTACAGTAAGCTCAATATATAACTCACCATATGATTAGAGGTTGCCCAATAGGGGCATTCCCCTCGATTATAGCTCGATGGTGGTGAAAATACTGTAATACTGTATGTATATATATATAGACTCTCTGCTCTCTTGGCTGGCAGAAGACAAAACTAAACTGAATATGAAGTCCTGATAAGGGAGAATGTTGTAACTTATGAGACTAGGAAAATGTATATAAATTCAGGAATATGAAGTTATCTTTATGTCTCGTTATCAAACACATGTAGTTACTGGATCATGCCAAAATGAAATAAAGGTTTAGCCTTAACATGCCTTAACTCTGTTGAGTCGTTAATACCTTTCGAACAATTCTTCAAACAGATCAACTTAATCTACCACAGCATAAGGAGATTCAAAATCAGTGTTGAGTAAATCGCAACTTAAACTAGTAGCTCGTTTACGTAAATTTGGGCAGCATCTCCCCTATAACAAGGCCCTCCTCCAATACCTTATATCAACAACACCAAGAACAAAAAAATAACAACATATATGCATCATTTTTCAACCTTATATCCATCACAATATATCACAAAATAGCCCACACACCGTAATCACTTCATACATAAAACGACAACAAAAGTAGTGTCAAACAACTTAAAAATATAATGACGAATGACCAACCCACTATTCCATTATTATGTGGTGTTTCTCCACACCTTTTATCCTCTAAAACTCCATAAAACATTAGCAAAATAGACAGCCCATAAAATAGTCCACTACAAGTTGAATAACTCGAACTCACGGCTTCCGATTAACGTCTCGTGGGTTCTAACTATTAGGAAACGAATTTATCAACCTTCCTTGATATTTAAAGGTTAAATACAGGAAATAGATGTTTTCTTAAATATGAAGTACCTTACAAAAGTCAAACTACAAAGAAAAAGAGAGGCGATATAGCGATACTTACGTCGTAGGGATCATTCTAGTGTTATCGATTCTTGATTTCGTACTATTAATATTCTTTGAAACACTTGGGGAGAGCATGAGGATAAGTTTAGGGGGTCTTATGCTGGTCGTGATATGTGGAAAAGTGAAGAAAGAGATGACATAAGGCCTATATATATTCATTTATGAAAAGTCAAAGAGGTGCTAGCTTGGCACCCTATTATTGGCTCTTCTTCAAATGCTTATACCTTTTTATCCGGATGCCGTATGAATAAACCATTAAGAGCGCTAGAAACTATATTACAAGACCTTCAATTTGGTATATAATATTCCCCAAAAGACCTCATATAACACACGAAATGTATTTCTCAAAAAGCTTTAGTGACACGCCTACTTGTCACCTATGCAGTCTGTGCAGTCTCGCAAAATTGCATATATCTCTTTACTCTTATTTTGTGTTTGTCACACCTCCTTTTTACGCTACTGCACCCTATAAAGGGTGTAATAAAGGGAGTTTTTCCAATTAAAGAACAATCGAAATGGGATTTATTATTAAGAGTTGGAGTCGCCACTTGAGAGATTTATGGTGTCCCAAGTCACCGGTTTGAATCCCAAATCGAGGAAAAAAATTGGATCCAAATTACAGTCTACGAATCAGAAATCCGGATAAGGAATTCTGTTAACCGGGGAGAAGGTGTTAGGCATTTCCGAGTTCCGTGGTTCTATCACGGTCGCTTAACTATTATGTTCGGCTTAATTATCTGATTTTAGTACATGTTCAAACCTATGTGCATTTTTACCTTTTAACCGCTTTTGATTATTACTATTATTTAAGAATTGCAACGTTGTGAAAACATATCTCAAACCACGTTACATCAATGTACCCATGGTTACTGACATATTTCGACTCCGTTGAGATTTGGATTTGGGTCACATAAATGTGCACCCGAGTTTAAGAAGGTAGAATTATTAAACACGCGCCTAAAGAGACTAACGCATTATTATTTTGGGGAAGGCCGTGAAATTCGCTAAACAGCCCGTCCCGAAATCTAAGTATTTTTAATATACTTTTATGAGGGCCCCGCAATTTATGTGTTTTAATCGGCGAGGCTCATCTCATGTATTTTTAAAAGGGCAAACCTAAAAGCAACTATGATTCTCTACTTTATTTGTCTCTAAAAAAGAGAAATCCTATTTTTTATTCACTGAGATTATCCAGAGTCGTTATAATCGGGTTACATGAAGTGCACCCCCGAGTTGAGACTCACATATCGTAACCATGCCACATAATTCAAAGGCAAGATATATGTTTTATAAAATAAATGAAATTAAATTCAAACACATCATAACAAGAGCATTATTGCAACTGAAAACATTCATGAGTTGACAACGGGCGCAGGTCCATCATTAAATCCAATAAATGATTAAAATTAACAATTGAAGTAAAATTCCATGAGCATATTGTTGATCCATCCAAATATGCATTTGAAAGCTTAAACAAGCAGAAGCTATCCATTAACTAGACAAAAAAAATACAGCGCATCATATGATATTCAGTGGATTTAATAAGCATTACGTAACCGAAATGTACCTTTGATAATTTTCTTTCCAAAAATGTCTCAAACCTTCCGCAATGTACAGAATGAAGAGGAAATCGAAAACCCAACAAACAGTCAGAATCGAAACGCGAACAAGACCTTAGCCGGACTCGAACGAAATCTCACCCCGGACAACGACAACCTCAATCCTCAGCTTGACCCCGTTTACGAACCCAAAACTGGAAAATAACACTGAAACTCAATCGAACTTTGCTGGTTTTGTATAGAAGAAATGGGAATAAGATGAAGTTCAAAGGGAACAAGCAACAGCGGCAGCTGGCGGAGGAGAGGGGGCTTTTTGGTGACAATCGTTTGGTTGCTTGGTCGACTGGTTAAGCTGAAGAATGACGGGATGATGAAGATACAACAGTGGCGTCGTGGGGGCTGCTTAGTTGTTGCTGGTTCGATGACTGACGGAGAGGGACTGGGCGACGAGGTCGTTCAGGTGGCTGGCCGGAGTGACGAGAAACAGGAGGGTGAAGGCTGATGTTTTGCGTGGTCGTTGGGACGAGCCAGAAGCAGAAATGGGACGTGGGGGAGGTGGTCGTTGTAGTGAACGACAGACTGCTGTAGGGTATTTTAGGTTAGGGTTTTCTGTTTGTTTTTGGCTTCTTGAAGAAGAAGAAGATGACCAAGTCTTCAAATGTTACCCCCTCCCTTTGTGTGTCCAAACGTTCAAGTGTCCCCTCCCTCCTAGTGTTCAAAAATGTCCGTGTACCCTCCCCTTTTTGTTGTGTCTCTAGGCTTTTATAGGTAGGGTATTAGGTCTAGGTTTTAGGGTAGTGAGCTTGGGTATGGGTATTGGGCTCGGGTATTGGGTTATCCTAATTTTAGGCCAAAAAATGGGTTGTTTGAACCCAAATGTTATTCTTTCCCCGCAATCGAAAAATAAAAACACGATCTTATTTAATTATTCCTACGTAAGCAAAAATAACTATTAAATGCGACTGACAATTAAAACAAAAACTATTTTTTTGGGTATTTTCAAGATTAAAGTAACTACAAAATATTAATGAAACTATTTTTTTTGTAATTTTCGTTTTTATATAAAGATAAAATATAAAGTACTATTTTTTGTATTTTTTAAAGAATAAAATGACTACAAAACATTAATGAGACTATTTTTTGTATTTTCGAAATTATATAAAGATAAAAAATAAGGTACTATTTTTTGTATTTTTTCAAGTTTATGAGAAATACATAAACTAAAATTTATATCTTTTTTTTTGTAATTTTTTATTTTAAGGTGAAAATAAAGTAAAGAAATCAAAAAATAGTTAAAATAGCTGTATTAGACCTAAATTAAATATTTACGCAAAAAATGTGAAAATTCTTGGGGAGGGTCAAAAATCACACGTCTACAGCTGGCCCTCTTTGACGGGAAACACGACGAGTTTTCCGACAAAGAACAACTAGACATGTTTTTGACCCGACCCTTATTTGGAGGGACTAAACTAAAGGAAAGGAAAAGGATGTGACTGAGCCCTGGTATCTGAGCTGCCTACATATCCTTGGCTATAAAGGAATCAGGCCACGTGTAGTTCAGAGGTGAGTGAGACGATGGAGTATACCGAGGTGAAGAGCCGGTCGAGGTTCCGTTCCGTCGAGGTTCCGGTCCATGGTCCTGCTATTATATCAAAAATCACAACATGACAAAGACTAACTAAGCCTATCAGCTACTAGTTACAAGATTCCTATCTATGAGTCTTCTGAAGCTTGATCTTGAGTATTGGTTGGTGCTTCATGCAGACTCTAAATTTGAACCTTGATACTTGCTAGTTGTAGGTGCTAGTTCAATCTTCTTCAGCTTTTCAAATTAGGACGGGACATGCAGGGCTTGTGACTTCAATCATGTCTTGAGCAACCCCATCTTTCATCCACTTCTGCATTTGGGTTAACTTCTTGCCTTTTTTTAATTTTTATTGTGACTAACTTCTGTGAAACTTGAATTGTTTTTCCTTGGAAACCGGGACTACCTTTTTCCGGTCACTGTTGCCTTCCTTCTGATTTCTGAATTTGGATTTATGCTGGGGATTTTCTGGTGTAACCTTCTGCCTTCCGGCAGGTTACTAACTTCAAAACATGAAATGTAAAGACTGAAATGTATTCCTCTGTAATACAGGCGGGCTCCCGACTTCAACCAACAACTTTGAAAATAAATCGCCATTCCTCTCTTCAGGCGGGCTCCTGACTTCAACAACAATTTTGAAAATAAATCGTCATTCCTCTCTTCAGTCGGGCTCCTAACTTTAAAATTTGAAATGTAAAGACTGAAATGTAAAGACTGAAATGTATTCCTCTGTTATACGGGTGGGCTCCCGACCTCAACCAACAACTTTGAAAATAAATCGCCATTCCTCTCTTCAGGCGGACTCCTGACTGCAACAACTTTTGAAAATAAGCACCATTACTCTCATCACGTGGGCTCCTGACTTCAACAACAACTTTTGAAAATAAATCGCCATTCCTCTTTTCAGGCGGGCTCCTGACTGCAACAACAACTTTTGAAAATAAACGTCATTCCTCTCTTCAGGCGGGCTCCTGACTTCAACATCATCTTTGAAAAATAAATCGCATTCCTCTCTTCAGGCGGGCTCCTGACTTCAACAACATCTTTGAAAAATAAATGTCATTCCTCTCTTCAGGCGGGCTCCTGACTTCAACAACATCTTTGAAAAGTAAATCACCGTTCCTCTCTTCAGGGGGGCTCCTGACTTCAACAACAACTTCAAAATATAAACGCCATTCCTCTCTTCAGGCGGGCTCCTGACTTCAACATCAACTTTGAAAATAAAATGCCATTCCTCTCTTCAGGCGGGCTCCTGACTTCGACAACAAACTTCAGAAAATAAATGCCATTCCTCTCTTCAGGCAGGCTCCTGACTTCAACAATAACTTGGAAAATAAACGCCATTCCTCTCTTCAGGCGGGCTCCTGACTTCAACAATAACTTTGAAAATAAATCGCCATTCCTCTCTTCAAGCGGGATCCTGACTTCAACAACTTTGAAATATAAATCGCCATTCCTCTCTTCAGGCGGGCTCCTGACTTCAACAACAACTTAAAAATAAGCGCTATTCCTCTCTTCAGGCGGGCTCCCAACCTCAACAACAACTAAAAAAATAAATTGCCATTCCTCTCTTTAGGCGGGATCCTGACCTCAACTTGAAATATATTCCTCTATTCTACAGGCGGGCTCCTGACTTCAACTTCAGTTTGAAATGTATTCCTCTGTTATACGGGCGGTCTCCCGACTTCAATATTCAACTTGAATGTATTCCTCTGTTATACGGGCGGGCTCCCAACTTCAACAACTTAAAAAGGTAACGCCTCTGTTCTACGGGTGGGCTCCCGACTACAACAACTTAAAAAGGTAACGCCTCCGTTCTACGGGCGGGCTCCCGATTACAACAACTTAAAAAGGTAACGCCTTCATTCTACGGGCGGGCTCCCGACTACAAGACCTTAAAAAGGTAACACCTCCGTTCTACGGGCGGGCTCCCAACTACAACACTTGAAATGTAAAGACTGAAATGTAAACCATCTTAGGTGAAAAATTCATCAGACTAAGGTTTTCATCTTAGGTGAAAGTTTCAACGGACTAAGATTTTTACCTTTATCCTAGATGAAAAATTCATCAGACTAAGATTTCATCTTAGGTGAAAGTTTCAACGGACTAAGATTTTTACCTTTATCTTAGGTGAAAAATTCATCAGACTAAGATTTTCATCTTAGGTGAAAGTTTCAACAGACTAAGATTTTGACTCTAGGAGATAATTTATCAAACTAGGTCCATTCTTGTGTGATCTTACTTGAAATCTTCCAATTGTTGCTTCCCCTTTCTCACTTGCAAATTTCCAACTCTCGCCTTCCTTCTGATTTCTTATTTCCAGTGGTTGCTTCCCATTTCTTGTTATCTTAGGAGAAAGATTCGTCAGACTAAGATTACCTATATTAGGAGAAAAATTCATCGGACTAAGATTTTATCTTTATCTTAGGAGAAAAATTCATTGGACTAAGATTTTATCTTTATCTTAGGAGAAAAATTCATCAGACTAAGATTTTGCCTCTATAGCCAGACTAGCTTTGTTCATGTTACATACAAAGAAAAATTTGTCAGTTTAAAAGAGGTGGTCGGTTGTGACCTTCTCGCTGCGGATGATTTCCTCCTTCCCTTACAACTTGTGTTATCTTCCTTCTTCCTCAAGTGGGTACCTGACTTCAACAAAATAAAAAGGTAACGCCTCCGTTCTACGGGCAGGATCCCGAATTCAACCACTTTAAAAGGTAACGCCTCCATTCTACGGGCGGGCTCCATACTTCAACAACTTTAAAACTGCACCCGTGTTGCCATTGTTCCCCCTTACTTCCTGAACCATTTCCTTCTAACTTGAATTATCTTTTTTCAGAACTGCTTTCCTCAAAACTCGTGTTGTCTTCCCTCTTAACTGCTGGGGATAACACTGCTGGGGAATTATTTACTTACCTGCTGGGGATAACACTACTAGGGGAATCTCCTTTCTTCCCCTTCCTTTTTTTTATTATATTTTTTTTTCAAAACTAATTCCTTCAAAACTTTTATTTTCTCTCAACACTGTTGGGGATAAAAATGTCATCAGCTGGGAATAACACTGTTGAGGATAACACTGCTGGGGGAATTTTCATTCCTTCAAAACTGGTGCTTCATTCTTTCGAAAACTGTTGGGGATGACACTGGCCTTTTGCTTTTTTTGAACACAAGTTTCATCATTTGTGTTCTGTCCGCTGGGGATACAACTTCCTTCATCAAAACTTGTTGTTTTCTTTCTTTCAACATTGCTGGAGATAGCATTGGTTCAAAGACCACTTCCCTTGTGTTATCTTTCTTCTTCAAAAATGGACACCTGATTTTCAGAAAATTTTCAAAATGGAAAGAAAATTTTCTTCCCCAGTTTGATAATCTTCCTAGTATCATGCCTCTCTGCCATCAATGACTTTTCTCATCCATGTTGCAAGTCAAAGAAAATTCTGTCAGTTTAAAATGCGGTGGTTGGTTGTGATGCTCCTGCTGGGGATGGTTCTCCTTTTCTCCTTCCCTGTTCTGCATTCCATTACACTATCAAGACTTGCTGGGGGTGATATTCCTACTAGGGATGATATTCCTGCTGGTCTTAGAACGACTCGCCCTGCTTTGCGTCGTCTGGCCATTTTGAAACTTGACCGATAACTTCCTACCTGCTTGGTGATTCCTTATTCACAAACTTCTCATCATTTTTTTCCATTTGTATCCTGACCCCCCCCCCCCACACACACACACATTCCTATGACAGTTGACTCTACTCGAGGATCTTGCATGTTTTACTGATGAACCACTTTCTTCGTTCATCCGTGTTACTGAAAATACCTTTTTCGTTGGGGATATCCCTCTTCTTTTTGTGGCATAGCTCGGGAACTGGCATTTCCCTGACCTTTGAATCTCATATGAATTTCCCAAATCGCTCTCTGCATTGTTCTTTCTCGATTTGTCCACTGGCCTTGGGCTTGAGGTCTATAACCTTTGATTTCTGTGGGGGATATCCCTCTTGACACTGGTCCATCCCTGTGTCAATCTCCTCTTGCTGGGGATAACATTCTTGACACTGGCCCTGCGTTTGTTCCTTCCTGGCTTATACCACTTGGATGTTCTAATCAGATCTCGCCTTGCATAATTGGAAGGCTGGTGGCAAATTTTGAAGTCATTTCTCACTTGTCTTGACCAAATAGACTTTGTTGGGGAATTTTTGACGAAAGGAGAAAGATAAAAGGAACGGAATAAAAGACAAAGGAAAATGACGACTCTCTAAAAAGAAAAATTATGAAATAAAAACCTATCAAACGCGGATACCAACTCTAATGGCCATGACATGCACATATAGCCTATCCTCCGTCGATAATTCGCCTTTCACAATCTTCGTCTGGGGCTTTCCCATCTGATTCTCACCTTTATTCAACTTGTAGTGCCCGAAGGTTTTCACTATCAAGCCTCCCTCATTTTGGCTCTTCTCTCAACTTCCATCGCCTTATGGTGCCCGTGAAGGTTTTCACCGATAAAACTCTCTCATTTGTGTTACTTTCCAGCTGGGGATTGGGGTGTTACTGACAAGACTCTTTTTTATTTCTTTTACGTTGGGGATCAAAGTCTTTTCTACTGGGGATCAGAATCTTTTCTGCTGGGGATCAGAGTGTTACGTTCTGATGAGACTCTCCCATTTGCCTGCCTTGGCCTCTTTTGAAGACTGATCGGAAGGTCTTTCTTTGGACCGTAATGTGGAATTTGGATAGGGCTAGAAAGAAAGGGTATTAAAGGCTCAAAACAAAACAAATTGGGTTTAAAATTACAACCTTCGGAACTAGATTTATTTACAACAAACACAACCTTTGACCCAGTTTCTTGCTTGGGGATTTTTTGATTTTTTATTACACTATGTTACACTATGACCGAGCCGTGAAGCGCCTACGCATCCTCTTTGAGGAATCCGGTCAAACGTAGTTCCCAATACTCGCTGTTATAGTTTTTTTTTCTTTTCACTTATCATTTTTTTTTCTTTTTCTTTTTTCTCTTTTGTTGCTTTTGTTTGTTTTCTTTTTCCCTTTTTCTTTTTCTTTTTCTTTATCTTCCATGTTTGTGTTTCTAGTCTTTGCTACTGATTCCGAAGGAGGGGTATGAAAGAAAACAAATAAGGCTCAAAGGGTTAACGAAGGATAAATTGTTTAGATAGCAGGATAAAATGCCTTCGTCATTCCAATCTTTAAAATATGCCAGGTACAAACAACATAATTAAACAGACACTCGTAACATCTTCTGATTGTGCCAGACTTGATAACCATATCCGCACATTCGCCTTTTCATCTGTCATTTTTAAAACATTGTTGGGAAACACTCTCACTTTTATTACCACGAACGGACCCCTTGCCCATATGGCCAACTTGCTTTTATGGTTTTCTTTTTACTTTCCCCAATTTCACATGGATCGGGCCTCAAACCGTTCTCATTTCCCTTAAATGTCCCGATCACCTCCCAATGGTTTTATGATTAACTTTTAAGATTAGGCCCAAACTGTGTGCGCATATCATGTCACTAGAATCGGCGTTTGAACAAAAGACAGGACAAAAGATAAAAATAACTAAACAAAGAAGATGACTGGAAATAATACAAGACCGGAATTTGCATTAGACTAACGGTGAAACGGTTTGAACAATCAAAACAAGCAAAACAAACCAGAGTACAACCCTGAAACAAACCTGGACAAAACTAAGCAGACCGCTATGACAAAATGGAAGGATAAGAGGGTTTAAGACAATATCCGGATCACAACCCTAAAAATAAACCGGACAAGAGAAATGACAACAAAATAAACCACCAAAGCTCTACTCCGGCACTCCGGCTAACCAAGGAATGGAGAGTCTTCCCAATTACCAATCACGACATCTTAGCCACTGAGCTTCTCATCAATATTACCAAGACCACTATCTGCTTTAACATCTTCAGCTTTAGTCAATATTACAAGAGGATCTGCGTGCTCCCTGTCACTGTCATTGATCACAATCAACCCTTCTTGAATTATTCTTTCTATTTCCCTTTTCAAAGTATGACAACTCTCAATGTTGTGCCTCTCTGACACTGGAGTGGTATGCGCATTGTGCAGTAGGATCAAAGTTTCTTACATGTCGGTCTGGAATGTATTTGGGGAGTGGCTCAATCAAGCCAGCTTGCTTTAGCCTTTCAAACAGACTTGCATAAGATTCTCCGATAGGGGTGAGGGCCTTTTCTCGTTTCAGCAACCTTTCATTCCTAAATGCCTGATTTGGCCTAAAACCTGATCCAGGAGGTTTCAGGTATGCTCGAGTGGATGGATGGGCATTTTGTGGAGCTGGGTATCTGGAACGTGAGGTATGATTTTGGGGGTCCCGTGGAGAGAAGCAGTGTTAGGGAGGGGAGTAGCGTTGAGCAAATATAGTTGGACGACGAGTGATGGAGCTACTCGGGTGGCTGGGCAAGCTGTCATAAGCGGGTAGATCTGGAGAGTACGGAGGATCATCCGTTATTGTGTTAGGTGTTTGGTTAAGGACGGAGTCCAGGAAGCTAGGTGGTGGAGGGGGTGGTGCTTTCCTGGCCATCCATGCCCGGTACATGTCTGCCACATGTTGTCTTAACATTTTCACTTTGTGAGCACGTGATTTTTTGTCTCACATGAATTACTCCTACAAAATCAAAAAAAAAATTGTCTGTTTTATTGTGTGCATTTCATGAATTTTTTCGTGATATTTTTAGTAATTATTTGTGTTTATGCGTGCATTTTATTTGTTTAAATTAATGAAAATACAAAAAATATGTTACATTTGCATCTAGGATTCAATTCTACATTTAGGAGTAATTAAAGTTTGTTTTACAAAAATGGAAAAATCACAAAAAATACGTACTTTGCATTTTTAGCATTTAATGTCAAATTGTGAGATTTTATTTTAATTGGTATTTAATTGTGTGATAACTATTATTAGGAGTTAATTAGCATTTTAGTTAATTTTTGATTTTATCATTTAAGTTAGAATTTTGGTTCTTGTTAATTAGAAATTAAGGAAATGAAAAAATGGAGAAGAAAATCGGATTGGGCCACTTGAATTAAAAGAGAAACTGGGCCCAATAGCACCAAAATAGACCAGTCCAAACACCCCTTACCCAGTCCAAATGATCAGGCTGCATAGACGTCCAAACGACGTCATTTCTGTCATGCCCAATCTGGACCGTTGATCTCAATTCAATCAACGGTCCAGTCTGACCCTAGCATCAAAGAAACGACACCGTTTTAAGTCAGTTTATCTCAACCGTTCGTTTTATTTGATCAAACGATCACCAACCTTCCTTGCAACCCGACTCTGACCCATTAAAAAAACCGACCCAGTCTCCCACTTAAAGAAACGACGTCGTTTCTATTAAGTAATTAATCCAGGTCATTGATCTTAATTGATCTAACGATCTGGATTAAATCTCAACCCTGGTATATATCTTCCCCAATGACCCAACCCCCCTAGAACCCCCTCTCCCCCCTTTCATCTCTCTCAGGGTCTTCAGAGACCATACCCCGTTCCGCCTTTCCCCACCGTGCTCCGCCCACCAAAAATCGCCTCACGGCGATTCCGGTGGTCCAAATAGCCCCAAATTTACACCGTCCATTCACCTCAACCTCCCCATATCCATGCCACCTTCACCTTCCTTCGAATCCTAGCCCAACCCTTCGAATATCCAAAAAACCATCAGTCCCTCCGTCGTGACCAGTGGCATCACCTCCGATGACCACCAAATTTACACCATAGGTTCCCCTCACCTTCCTTATCCCAAATCCAAACTCCCTTTCCCTCGAATGTTACTGGAACTCGTCGAATATCAATTTAAGTCCAAGAACCCTAGCACCGCCACAAAATCCCTTGGTGGCGGCGCCAACCCTAAATCTTCCCCAAGTCACACCCTGTGACCATTTGACTTCCCTCGTCCCCAAATTACCCCTAGTTTCCTTCGAATCAAGCCGGAATTGGTCGAATTTTAATTCAACTAATTGAACGAGCCTAGAAGAAACAAAATAATTTGAGGTCACAACTGACCTTAGTCAAGAACACTCGATTAAGGTCCATTTTGGCCTCAAAAGTTCAAGCCTGAGTTTGTCTGGTTTCCGATTTTCTGAGGTATTTTTCCTTTCGTGTTTGTTCCATTTTGTGTTTTTTTATATTTGTTTATTTGTTTAGTTTAATTTTATTGATTTTTCAATTTTTTTGATTATTCTGTCCATCTTCCATCAGACCTTTTATTTGGTCGAATTTATTTCTTTTATTATTACATATATATTATAGCATGTGTGATTAATTGAATAAGGTCGTCGATTAGTTAAGTTTTATTATAGCTCCATGTTTCTGTCAAATGCCACTAAAATCACCTTCCTGTACATGTTAATTTTAGTTTAGTATATAATTGGCTCGTGGTTTGATAATTTGGATTCATTGTGTTAGTTAATTAGCTATGAAGTCGTTTGGGGTTGTTTAGCATGTTAATTAGTTAATTCCAATTCCGTAAACCTCAACTGGTAATTCAAATTTCTGGAACTAATTTGAATTGTTTTAAGGATATCTGTTGAGCCCTGTTTGGATTTGCAATGGGTCAATTTGACCCAAGTTAATCCGGCAGATTAATTTCAGGGGTATTAACAGGGATTTTAAGGGTTAATTATCAGAAGCTTAGAGGTCAACATGGATAGCATAGATAATACAATAATTAAAGTAGTGGAATTACAGTAATATTGATAATAAGGGCTGCTAGTTGATAGTGGTGCACTAACTGATTAAAATAAAAAGCACTAAGATAATGGTTTATTAACAATTGAAAGATAATCTGTTGGTGGATTTGCAATGAATGGTGCACTAACTGGATGCCCATTTAAGGGCTGGAATTCAGAGAAATAGACTGGACATTCTGAGAAAAAAAACCTTAAGGTAGAGTTGAGAGAATTTTGAGAGCTAAAGCATTCAGTCTTAAAGAATTTTGATAGTATAGGAAAGGTTTGAAAGAAAGACTTGTTCCACTAGGCATCTCTATTTCAACCTCAAGTTTAATAGTTAGCTGGCTCCTATTAGTTCATAACTTGATTGCTGGAAGTTTTCTAAGGCTTATGGTATCAATTTCAAAGTTGAATTGGTTTTTTTTGTTTGAAACATTCTGAGTGGGTACTGGTTTTGGAAGTTCTGTTTCAAATTTCAAGCTCATCTGAGTTTATTTGAGCTATTTACATTTGAGTGTTCTGGTCTGGTCACATTGTGTTTTTGTTGAGGTTGCATGGGTTTGTTTGTGAAGCTGTTTTGGTCCAACTACTCCTGTTTTGGTTGACTACTGCTGGGTTGTACTGCTGTTGGTATTGCTGGGATCTTTAACTGGTTTCCTGAATTATTGTTGGTTATCTGCTATTGCATTGCTGTTATAATTGATGTTGTATTGCTGTGCTACTGCTTACTGCTGATCCTATTACCTCTCTTTTATTTTGCCTTTCAGGTACTTTTCCGTAGCTCACAGTTGAAGACCAATTGCTGAATTTGTAACAATTTGACATGTGCTGAATGAAGGCTGAATTTATATTGATGTTTTTTTTTGTTATTTTATTTCCCATTTTTGCCTTCAGCATTTAGATTTGGAGTCATCACTATTGATTAAGTTTCTTTTACCTGAACTATGTGTAAGAGACTCCTGTAGAAGCATTTTCATGTGTATTGATAAAATGGACTATGGAAACTAAGATATATTTGGATTTCGTCGGTTGTCCAACTTTAGTGTTACAAGTTAAATTTGAATCCATGTTATCTGAATGTGAAAGCATGAAAAAAGATTATAGGATTAGTATGTTTATTAGTATAAGTATATATTCCAGGATGGAAAAATTGTTTAAATTGGTAGATAGTTAATTCATGGTCTAAGTACTAATTTTAAGTTTCCATATTTTAATCTTCTCTTTGTGTTCATTTAATTTGAGCTTAAGATCAGGCAATGACTTGTATATGGTTCTGCTGAATGTTGTGTATGAAATATGGATAGTAAGTTGTTTAACTGGTTCCAGTGAGTTTGAATGATAAAGATGGAATGTGACACGATAATGAGATGACCAATTTTAAATTTACTAAATCATGTATGAATTCGTTTAGACGATATTAACAAACCATCATAATTATGGGTACGGTTCTCGTGACATAGTTACGATGCTTAATTTTTTAAATTTGGAGGTACATTTCATGTAACCCGAACATAACGACTTTGAATAATAAAACCTTTTAGAAATCGAGGTGTGCCATTAGTTGAATTTTTCATGTCCTCGCAAAGTAGAAAATCGTAGTTGCCTTAGGTTGCCTTTTAAATAATAAAATGAGATGAGCCTCGCTAAACAAAACACACAAATGGCGGGGCCCTCATAAGTGTATATATTAAAATATTTAGATATTGAGGCGGGCTGTTTAAAAAATTTTACGGCCTTCCCAAAATAACAACGCGTTAGACTCTTTAGGCGCGTGTTAATAATCTCACTTTCTTAAACTCGGGTGCACATTTATGTGACCCAAATCCAAATCTCAATGGAGTCGAAATATGTCAATAATCACGGGTACATTGATGTGACGTGGTTTGAGATGTGTTTTTACGACGTTGCAATTCTTATAAAATAATAATTATTAAAAGCGGTTAAAAGGTAAAAAGGCATATAGGTTTGAGCATGTACTAAAATCAGATAATTAAGACGAATATAACAGTTAAGCGACCGTGCTAGAACCACAAAATTTGGGAATGCCTAACACCTTCTCCCGGCTTAACAGAATTCCTTATCCGGATTTCTGGTTCGTAGACTGTAATACTGAGTCAACTTTTTCCTCGATTCGGGATTCAAACCGGTAACTTGGGATACCATAAATCTCTCAAGTGGCGACTCCAACTCTTAATAACAAATACCATTTTGATTGTCCTTTAATTGGAAAAACTCCCATCTACGCCCTTCACGGGGTGTAGTAGTAGTAAAAAGGAGGTGTGACACACTTCTTCTGCCAACCCGTTGTTTTATTTAACCAGCTGTTTCCGGTCGTCAGAACCGATCCACTCACTTCTGGTGTTCTCTGCCATTGTTTCTTGCTTCTGTGTTGTAGGGAAGAGTTACTACTTTGAAACCATAACCAACCACCCTTCTGGATATGAACACAACAAAGTGAAGCCATCACGTTACTGTTAGGGCATTTGACAAATAGGTAAACGCACATCAGGGATACAATGCACCTAGACAGTTAAACCATTTCTATCATGCATTTGCTTCAATTTACGTGCGTCATTCCGACTTCTTATATCTGTGCTTCCCAAACTTTCCTTTATTTTTTTTATTATTTCTTTTTGTTTTCTATTTTTTCCCTTTTTTCTTTTTTTTTTCTTTTTCGTGGTGGTCGAATCTTATGGAGATTGCCTGCGTATCATGACCCCACATGAATCAGACCGTGCATAGTTCGGGCAAATGAAAGGTAAACAACAATGAAACATTTTTGGAATTTTTAATTTTCATAATAAAACAGACTGGGTTTCAAAGGTTTAAAGATGACCTACAAACTCGAAAATCAAATAACCTATATATTCTAATCAAAAGAAATACAAATAAAAAAAATAGACTGACAGATTCCTTCCCCTATATGCCAATTTTAACCAAATGGCTATCTTTTGCAAACGTGGCCCCTTCTCAATTTCACCTGAATTTTGAGGCCGGGGAGGATTATTTTACAAACTTGTCTGTTCTTTTACGAAAATAGCCTTTCGACAACTGGAAGATACTCTAAGGCTATTTCGGCAAGAACGGTTTGATACACTGCCGAAGCTGGCTCGGCCTATTTTAACCAAAAATCCAGACGGCATCCACTTGCCCACTGACTCTTTTTCTTGTTTTTCAAATTAAAATAAAAGACCTGGTTTTGCAAACACGGCCCTTCAGCACCTTGGGGATGAAGATTTTAAGGCTGTGTGGGTCAACCGGCCAAAAATCTAAAAAAAATTACCAAAGGTGGCCGTTTATGCAAAGTCAGCCTTTCGGGAACATTCAGCTATATTTGACAAAGGCGGCACCACTCGACTTATTTATGACAAGAATTAAAATTTAGACATTTTATTTCTATTTTTTATTTTATTATTATTATTATTATTATTATTATTATTATTATTATTATTATTATTATTATTATTATTATTATTATTGCAAAAGGGGAGTTGGACCCGACGAGGGTTGCCTACGTATCTCACATCCGGTGAGAATCAAACCAGCGTAGTTCGGGCCGATTGGGAATAAAGTAAACAAGCTAATGTTCTCCTTCTCTTTTTTTCGCTTTTTTACCTTTATGACTACTCTGATGAGAAAAGAGAAATAAAAGATGCAAAACCCCTTTTTTTTGAATTTTCTAGAGTTGATGTTCTATAAACTACTCTAAACTCAAGCTTAACGGGCAATAATTTTTCCTTTTTTTTCTTTTGAAACAAATAATCTATTATGGAAAGATCCTAGAAGAGAAAAATATTTTTTGATTCTTTTTTAAAAAAAAAAGGCGATCTAAAGGATAAACCATAGAAACATATTTTGAAATTTCATTTGACATCCTGACGCAATATTGCAAAACAAGCAATGCAACCGAAAAAACAAAATATATTTTTTTGGATTTCAATTTTGATTGCCTAAAGAAGAAATTCTAAAGTATAAAAT
Source organism: Nicotiana glauca (assembly GCA_026770625.1). Taxonomy (NCBI): domain Eukaryota; kingdom Viridiplantae; phylum Streptophyta; class Magnoliopsida; order Solanales; family Solanaceae; genus Nicotiana; species Nicotiana glauca. The sequence continues at coordinate 12,592 of MDKF010814952.1, read as the reverse complement.
ATTTTTATCTTCTATGTACAATATCCTAAAGTTCTAATGAAAAGAACCCCTTTTTTTCATTTTTTACTAATTTCCCAAAGAAACACCTCAAAAGAAAATCTTTTTGGATTTTGAAATTAATACTTTAAAGAAAGTTGTTAAAGAAGTACTAAAAGAAAAATTCTCTTTTTTTAATTTATAATTTTGGTCCTAATATACTAAAAGGAACATAAAATAATTATTTTAAATCCTAGAATGTTAATTGCCTAAAGAAAAAACAACCTCAATTTTTTTTTGCATTTCTTGATTATTATTCTAAAGAAAACTTATAACGGAAATATAAAATGCAACATCTTTATTTTTGGATTTTAAGTTACACCATGCCTTTACAAAATAACAAAAAATTTAACATTTCTGTACAAAACTAGAAAGTAAAAGACGACATAAAAAACACTCAAAAAATAACTAAAAATAAAAATATCTCCTTAAGCAACTCCTAAATGCAGCGATCATGGGATATCTGTCTTGCTCAAACCCCGGTTAATAAATTCACACCTGTATGAGAAAACTTAAACCAACATTGTGTGCGACAATAACAATCTCTATTAGATACATGCAAGACATGGTTGCGATTATTTTTGCAAAATGACTTATTTAGCCAAAAAGTGACTAGAAGTGTAAAATTTGGCTAAGACCCCGCAAAGCCAAAAACCTAAGATTTACTAGGAAGACCGGACCCTATGTGGGTTGCCTATGTATCACGCCCCGAGAGACGAGAATCAGGTTCGTGTAGTTCGGGCCGATTGGATACGGGCAAGAATTAAAAAACACTAATTCAGAGAAACATGTATATTTTTTGCTTTTCTTGAAAATGGATGAAACATGAATTTGACCATCTGATGCAAGGTAGACGGCACTGCTTTTGCTTCATAAATCCAAGGTCGGCCTAACAAGAAATTGTAAGAAACAACCACGTCGAGCACTTGGAACTCCATAGTAAATTCAACTGGTCCTATCGTTAGTTCCAACACAATATCCCCGACTGTGTCCTTTCCTCCTCCATCAAATCCCCGCACGCAAATGCTATTCTTGTGGATCCTCTCACTGTCCACTTTTAACTTTTCTAGGGTGGAGAAAGGGCAGATGTTTGCACTGGACCCGTTGTCAATCAGCACCCGGGTAACCATAGAATCTTCGCATTTCACTATAAGGTAGAGCGCTCTATTATGCCCAGTGCCCTCCAAAGGCAGCTCATCATCGGAAAATGTAACCCTGTTGACCTCGAAAATCTTATTTGCTATTTTCTCCAGATGATTCACAGAGATCTTATAAGGAACATGGGCTTCATTCAGGATCTTCATCAACGCCCAACGGTGCTCGTTCGAATGGATCAATAAAGATAGCAATGAGATCTGTGCCAGAGTCTTTCTCAACTATTCTACAATGGAATAATCTTGTACCTTCATCTTTTTCAAGAATTCCTTTGCTTCTTCTTCAGTTACGGCCTTTTTTACCGATGCTGGATTATCTTTGGCTGCCTTAGCTTTTCTCAGTTCCTCAGGGGCAAAGCATCTCCCTGAACGAGTAAGCCCATGGGTTTCACAAACTTCTTCTTTAACTTACTTCCATTTGTACGTCACAGTCACTCGGCCGTAATTCCATGGGACGGCCTTTTCACTGACTATTGGCAACTGAGTCACTGGCTTAATGATAACCGGCTCCGTGTGAGTCCCTTTCACGATTACAACGGTCTTGACAACCGCTCTCGGTACTATTACTTTAACTGGTTCTTGTTTTACTGCATCACTGCTCAAAGGCTCCCTCTTTATCACCACCATTGGTTCTCTAACTGTCTCTTCTACCTTGATCAATTCTCTCCCACTGGTTGGTTTCTCATGTGACCTGTCTTCACTGGCCTTGATCATCATCACGGTTTGTGACGGCTTCTTATATTCCCCCTTTTGCACTAACTCAATCATATGAGTCTCATGATGGGTTGGCAATGGATTCTGAGTGATGTTAGGTGTCTCTGGAGCCTGCATCTCAATTCGGCGGGTATCAATAAGCTCCTGGATGGCCGTTTTCAAATGCCAGCATTTATCTGTATCATGCCTCGGGGCACCCGAGCAATAATCGCAACTCACCGAATGGTCCAGGTTCCTTGGGGGAGGATTTGGTACTTTGGGTTCAATCGGACTTAACATGCCAAGTTGTCTCAATCTGTGGTATAAGCTTGTGTAGGACTCTCCCAATAGAGTGAAAGTTTTCTTCCTCTGCAGCCTATCATTTTTAGAAACAGGGTTGGGACGAAAACCGGGTCTAGTGGGGTTTTTGTAGTCTCTCGGAGGTGGGTAGGTATTTTGAGTATGGTAAGTATTTTGTGGGGTGGGTGCACGCCATGGCGTCTGAGGTTGGGGGTATGTTTGGGCATGGTGGACGGAGAAATGGGGGGCGGAAGGTGAATAGTAGTATTGTGGCGGGCCATATGGGTTGTGTGGGTAGGTTTGGGGATGGGGGCGTGGTTGGTGATAATATAGTGATGGACCCCTGGACCAAGCTCTTGATTCCGCTACTGTAACATCTTCCTTCTTCTTCTTTCCTAATACCCCTCCAGTGCCACTCTGGATGGCCTGGGTAGTTGCTTTAATTGTCGAATAGCTCATAATTTTGTTGGGCTTGAGACCCTCTTCCACCATACTTCCCATTTTCACTACCTCATTAAAAGTTTTTCCAACTGCCGACACCAGATGACCATAGTAAGTAGGCTCCAAAGCCTGAAGAAAATAATCAACCATCTCGCTTTCCTTCATTGGAGGATCAACTCTTGCGGCCTGTTCTCTCCACCGAAAACCGTACTCTCTGAAGCTTTCCCCCAGCTTCTTCTCAATTTTGGTCAGTGATAGATGGTATGGGACAATCTCGAGATTATACTGAAAGTGGCCTGCAAATGCCTGGGCCAAATCAACCCAGGTGTACCATCGAGCATGATCTTGCCGCGTGTACCATTCCAAAGCAGCACCACTGAGACTTTGACTGAAGTATGCCATTAATAACTCATCCCTTCCCCCAGCGCCTCTCATCTTACTGCAAAATCCCCTCAGATGGGTTACTAGGTCACCATGTCCGTCATACAGATCAAACTTGGGTAATTTGAATCCCGTAGGCAACTGGACGTCAGGAAACAAGCACAAGTCCTTATAGGCCACACTCACCTGTCCTCCTAGACCCTGCATATTTCTGAACGATTGCTCTAAGCTTTTCACCTTTCGTATCATCTCCTCCTGCTCAGGGTTTTTGGGAGGCTTCTCTTCTTCAGCTAAGATATCAAGACGAGGAGTGTAAGGGTATGGTTCTGGAGGTTTGAAGGTGGGTTCAGGTGGGTAATAGTGGTTTTCCTGGGTTTGGAACAGAGGCTCACTAGACGATTTGGTAGTGGGTGTCACTTTGCCCAAGCCTGGTACATTTCGTCCATCTATTGCTTCAATTTATACATCTCCTCTTTCATTGAATCGACATCAACAACTTCTTCCTCCCTAGAAGGGTCGACGATGCTTGCTTCTAACTCTTGGTTAACCATTTTTGATGTATCCTTAGAGCGGGTGTTATATGGGTGGGTTGCCAGAATGCCAGTCAACTGAACCATTTTCCTGGACTCATCATCAACAACAACGTTGTTAGCGGTTAGGGCATTGACAAATAGATAATCGCACGTTTGGGGAATGAGTGCACCTAGGCAGTTAACGATTTTTATTATGCGTTTGCTCGATCGCTTGCGTCATTCCGGCTTTATTTATTCTCGACTGTGACTTCTTTCTTTTATTCTTGCCTTTGTTTCTTTGTTGTGGATTTTTCCTTCTCTTTTGTTTCTCTTTTTCTCTCTCATTTTTTTCGCTCTTCTTTTCTTTTTGGATTTTTATTCTCCCTGTATTTTCTCTTTTCATATGGCTATGGTCGGATCCTATGGAGATTTCCTACGCATCGTGACCATGCCTGAATCAGAGCAAATGCAATAAATGCAAAATAGAAACAAAAATGTTTTTTGGAATTTTCGATTTTACTAATAGCAAGCATTTCGATTACAAAGACTCAAGACTGACGCATTAAGACAACTAACAGACTCTAAATAACAAGACGGGCTAAAAACTCCATCAACAATTATTCCACTATAAAATGCAAGTGTAGACTAACTCGAAAAGAAAATACAGACTCAGATAACTGACAAACTCTTAGTAAAAGAAAATACAGACTCTAATGACAATCATGAATACATTAAAGCTCCTCGTGCCCGCGGGACATCGTTCGGTCTCACCGCGGGCCTTTATGCAAGTTTCCCTTGGAGTTTGTCCAGGTCGCTCATTATTTGTTTCACAAATATCATCACTGAGGCAAAGAAGGTAGTCTGAGTCATGTTCTCGCACATTTGGCGTTTCCTGGTGATGTAATGAGCAATAGCTAGGATTCTTTATCTGATTATGCCCTTTTCCTGAAGCAGCCGCCCTATCTGTTCGGCCCTGGCCTCCAAAGTCTGCTGATTTCGCTCCAGGAGCTGTTGCAGGTCCATTTCTAATTGTGCTAATACTGTGTAGCAGTGCTCTCTTTCAACCTTGAACTCTTTTGCTTGTTTGATCATTTTGTTTTCTGCGGTAATGACCTTTTTCCTCAATCCCGTGACCTCATTATCGTGTTCTTCTCTCAACTGCTTAATCATGCGGGCTCGTTCTTCTGCGTTTTTAGCCAACTATTTTCGAACCCCGGCTAGTTCCCTTTCTGCTTTGTTGAGGTTGAAACTGTAGTCATTTACTTTTTGCCTTAAATTTTCTATAAGCTTTGCATCTTTGGCACTCCTAACATGATTTTCAGCCGCTATCTTCATTTTTTGGATTTGGGATCATAAGGCTTCATTTTCTTTGGCCAATTTCTTTTTCTCACCCTCATCAGCCGCGACTTGCACGTTGTTTCCAAACCTAAGGTCTTGGACCTGCTTTTCCAACTCTCCTATTTTTGCCCTGTACAAATTTTCTTTGGCTAACCAAGCCCACTGCTCTTGCGACGATTCAGCAAACTCCTGGAGGTGAGGCCTTTTGGCCGGCCTCCCAAATGCAATGTCCCTTCTATACCAAGCCTGATAATTAGGTGACACTTCTCCTTTAGCTCGATCCCGGACACAAGTATTCGCCGCCAAATATTGACATTCGCTCCAGACCTGGCGAACCTTTGCTTCAGGAAACTGGCTGTCGGGGCCAATCTCAACCACTTGCAAAATAAGATCATCGTCTTAGGGCAGTATCTGGCATCTCCCGAGTTGTCTCAGCACCCGGTACGGGGCGTAAGGCTGAATGCTTCTAAGACCCATCAAGAGGAAATGCGGCCTTGCTGCTGGCATATATATGATTTCATCAACGGGCAACCATCCAAATGTCCACTCTATTTGACTAGCAGTGAGGGACCGAAAGTATGTTGTCCAACCCGTGAATCCTTTCGGCAAATTGACCCCTTTAATCCTCGTGTAAAAATCTTCTATGCATGTTTCCTCTGGAGACCCGTAGCCAAAAAACTGAGGACGATGGCACAGATGCTCGGTCATCCACATTTGTAACAGTAGACTGCATCCCTCGAAGAAATCTTCCCCGGCCTTGCAGGCTGTAAGAGCACGGAAGATGTCAGCTAATATCATAGGTGCCAGTATGCTTTTGGCTTGAGTCATTAAAGTGCTGACGACCCCCGCGATTTTTATGTCGATGTTACCATCCTTCCTTGGGAAGACCAAAAGCCCCAAAAAGACCACCATGAAAGCGACACGTCTATGTTCCTCTTATTTTTGGCGGTTCCTTTTGCTACATATATTGCTTTCCGGGTTGTTGAACCCCCCCGATGTGTCCATATCTGTGGTATATGAAGTGTGGAGTGCAAAAGCCATTCGCCAAATCCGTGTTATGAACCGTCCTGATTATCTTCAGAGAGTCTAAGAATCTGTGTATGGCTACAGTTCTCGGGGCAACCAAGTACTTGTGCCTTAAAGAAACCTCATCTTTTCCAATGTAGCTAGCTATTTCCTCTAATGTCGGGGTAAGCTCAAAGTCTAAAAAATGGAACACGTTATGTGCAGGGTCCCAACACGTAACTAGTGCTCTGATAATATCTCCCCGAGGCACAATCTCCAGCAAACCGGTAAGCCCTTTCAAATACTTCTAGACTTTATCTTGCCCTTCTCCTTCTAAATCATTCCACCACAGACGTAACTCCAAAGGGATTTTATGCATGATTGAGAAAGGTTCATTTTGAGTCGTGCTCATCCTGCACATTTATTTAGGTGATTTAATCACTTATTTTGACCTAAAAGCAAAAATGACACTATTCTTTTCATTCAAATTTCTAATTTCAAAAACAAACGCGGTTTTGCAAATACGGCCTTTCAGCACTTCGGGTGAAGATTTTAAAGCTATGCCCGCAAACCATTCAAAAATGACTCAGGATGGCTGTTCATGCAAAAACAGCCTTCCGGCGCCCTTTTAGGGACATTCGACTTATTTTTAACAAGAATGGTGTCGCCCTACTTATTTTGGCAACAATTATTTGGCTATTTTTTAAAAGGGATGGTTGGACCCGATGAGGGTTGCCTATGTATCTCACATCCGGTGAGAATCAAACCAGTGTAGTTCGGGCAATAAAACTAACTATTTTCGAAAACACAACTCTTTTTGTATTTTCTTTTTCAACAAACTATTTGAGAATAAAACTCTTTAGTTTTTTTTTGTTTCTTTTTCTTGACCTATAAAGCAAACCATTTTTTTTAAACCAAATTTCTTTTTCCCTTTTCTTCGTTTTTTTTCATTTTTCTCAAAAATTCGGCAGAGTTTCGACACTATTTTGACATTGGTTGTTTTTCTAAAATAGGTAATTAACTCTCTACACTGCTATTTCTCTCTTTTTTCAATTTTTCCAAATATTCAAGCCGGTCAACATGCGAGTCCGAGACAAATAGATGTACATGCAACACATAAGATGCATCGGGGTGGTCTTTTTCATGTCCGGTTACCTGTCCTAGACGGACCCAACCCCTGTGTTGAATCCCCTAAGTCATATGCACGTGATGCAGATAAGCGATCCTACTAGGGATCCGGCATGGAGTCAAATTATTCTAAGTTCAAAACCTGGGTATGTGTTCTAGACTGTGTACCCGTGCGGATAACTCGAGTCGAGGAGGGGGCTACGTACCGGAAACCAAAAGGCCATCCGGCCCAATCTGGACATGACGGAACATGCCTCGTCCACGAGGTTGAGGGATCGAGTCCCTGAAGCTGAGCAGACCTTAGGATTGCTTAAATTTGCTTATTACTAATTAGACAACATGATTTTATGGTAAAGCGATGTATTCACAGGCAGGCTATTTTAACAATGAACTACAACAGAGTGATATTAAATTCTATAACTACTGCTTGGATTCCCATCACGATATAAAACTGATTAACCAGGCTACTTGTTGCAAATAATGTGTTATTTTTATAACCCTTATATTACTCCTTGGAAATCCTATTTGATTACAAGTCTGAGTGAAAACAACTACTGAAGTTTATTTCATGGACTCTCTTTCAAACAAAATCACGAAAACAAATGCCAGGAAAATAGCTAAAACTAATCACCATTATTCTATTAACCTAACATGAAACTAATTACAACTAACACTCAAACTCAAAAAGGCTCACACACATTCGAGGCCCAACAGTTAACAATCTAGCTAATTCAAAACAGTTCCAGTCCATTTACACATTCCCAGTTTAATTACATATAGGTCAGAATTAAACTACACTAATCCTAGACTGATGATACAACATTCAGACAACTTAAACTTTAACAGTTCAATTATATAAATTTCATATGCTAGACTGCTTTACACCTTAAACCAAATAGAGACGACATGAATTCGAACAACCATTCGAACAGTACTTCGTCATTTATTCTTCAAATCATAGTTACATGATCCTTCATAGTTCATAAGAGATCAAGGAGGTACCTGGAAATTGCGAATAAGAAGGAGAAAAATAGGATCAGCAACAGCAATGTAACAGCAACAGCAGACCAGATTTAAATCAACAGCAGAAGCAATTTCAACCCAGAATACACTCTCAAACAATAGCCCGGATGAATTGTAAAACCCAAACACAATAGCAAATACCCCCAAGCAGGCTCAATTGAATTCGAACAGACCCAACAACAGAACCAACGGACTTCAGAGCAAATTCAGTAACTAAAAGAGGTGAAAATCAATCCTAGAACTCAAATTTCAGCTAACAAGGCAATGGAACAGTACATTTTTTGGTTTTTGTTGCTTTTTGTTTGTTTTTTGGTTTTTTTGAAGGTGGAATTTCAAATCTAGATCTGAAAACTAAGAGAGCTTTTTAGGTGAAATTTGTGATCTGAAAAAAACTCCTTAATGAAGGCAAGGTGCATGCCTTTTATAGGCACAAAATGAACTCTACAGATTTTCAATTTTCTTTTTTAGTCCCTATGCATTTTCAACTTTGGTCCTTCATTTATTAACTTGTTACCCAAGTTAGCACCCCTAACTTCTTGAAATTAAAACTAAGTTCTTATTCTAACATATTCTAGGGTGTTCTAATCAGTTACTACAACATTCCTTTGTCCGAAATGCCTAAGTTACCCCTCTTATCTATGTGGAATTACTGAACCTAAAAAGCTAAGCAAGAATACCAAACATAAACTAGTCCTTGAGCATGAAACTAATGAATTTAACTAACTTAAACTGACTGATCAAAATTAGCAGGTCAAACACTACAGATTAAAGTTAAACAATGGCCAAACAAAAAATCAATTTAAACAGATAAGAAAGAATTTGAAACTGTAGCCTGTATTAAAACGAATTCAAAACAACAATTAGCAAGTTTAAACTAATCAAACAAAACTATACTAGAAGCTGAACCATGATAAGATCAAAATGAAACAAATGTTGAACGGAGTTGAAGAAGACTTTGTCGATTTTTAGATTAACACTTATTAACAACTAGAATAACTCCAAAAAGGAAAAAAAGGAAAATCACTGTTCAAACAGACCAGTTCCGTACTCAAACTTAGCCCACTTCCGGTGAGATTTTGAGTGCCAATGAAGCCGGATTCCACACGAGGGATGCAAAGAAGTCACATGGTGTCGATTTGGAATGGTTTGGGGCAATTAGGGTTTTGGCTGAAAAACTTCAAATCGATATTCGAGAAGTTCCGGCCATATTTGAGGGGTGGGGCCTTAGGGGTTCGATAGAGGACAAGGAGGTAGTCTTATGGTGTAATTTTGGTGGTGAACGGAGAGAGTTGTGTGGTGGCCGGAAAATCTTCAAACGAATATTCGAGGCCTTAGGAAAAGATTCGAGGGAATCCATTGACGGATTTGGAAAGAGGATGAGAAAGGGAACAAGGGGTGTTAATTTGGGGCTCGTTGGTGGTGGCGCCGTCATCGCCGACGGTGGAATTTTGGGGCGGCTCCGATTAGGGTTTCTATAAGGGGAGGGTTTGAAAGAGACGAGATGGGGGTGGGGGGGGTGTTCCGACTGTCTTATACTAAAGATCCCCTAGTCCGTAGCCGTTAGATCAAAAGACCTAGACGGTCCAGATTAAAACAACCAAACGACGTCGTTTGGATTATGTGGGGGCAGGCCGGGTTGGGATTAAATTGGGCATGGGCGTGGGGTGCTTTGTTTGGGCCTAGGAAATTTTGGCCCAGTCCTTGTACCTTATCAAGACCACTCTTTTTAATTGTATTTTCTTTTATTTCTTTTATTTAATTTATTTCTATTTTGATTTTTTTTTGATTTTTTTTTATATTCTTCTGACTTTATAAAAATGCAAAAATTAAAATAAAGACCTAATATATTTCCAAGTTAAGCTAATTAATTCCTAAAATTATTTAAATCTTATTTAAAAATAAACTCATGATAAATTCAACAATTAAACAATTAAAAATGTAAAAATGGACTAATTTTGTTATTTTCTTTGTATTTTGTTCTAAAAATAACTTAACCGATAATTAATCCTAAAATATGAAATTAAATCCTAAATGAAAGTGCCAAGTGTATTTTTTTTTATTTTTCATATGAATTAAAATGCACAAATAAAATGCAAACAATTAACAGAAAATAACACAAACTTCACAAAATTACAAAATAATGAAAGAAATTATTTTGTTTGAATTTTTGGGAATAATTCATATAGGGCAAAAATTATGTGCTCACAGCTGTCCCTCTTTACCCGGAAATACGAAGAGTTTTCGTGCAAAGATAAGTGAGTGGAAATAAGCAATTTTTGCCCGTTCGAATATTCCGTGTGAAGCTTTTTGAAACTGTTGACCACACCCTGCTTCAGAGGTTGCCTACATATCCTGGGCTAAACAGGAATCAGGTCAGTGTAGTTCGGGAATGTCTGGTAACTGGGACTACCAGGAGCTGTGATTTCACTGCAATTGCTGCCGCTACTGCTTGCTGACCTCCCTTATTACACCATGTCGGAATAAAGAAGCTAAACTAAGCTATGATCTATGAATTACAAGAAATCATATCTAAAGTCTTCAAACTTGTCCTTGTGTTGCCTTGAATTTGTATTCTTCCGCTGGAATTCTTGCGTTGTTGCCTTAAATCGTGATTGGCGATGTTTTGTCATCCCTCCGAGTGATGCTTGACTGCCGAAGTTTGAAATATGTGCCTCTATTCTTCAGGCGGGCTCCTGATTGCTGACGCTTGAAAAGTATTCCCTCGTTCTCCAGGTGGGGTCCTGACTGCAATGCTTGAAAAGTATTCCCTTGTTCTCCAGCTGGGCTCCTGACTGCAATGCTTGAAAAGTATTCCCTTGTTCTCCAGGTGGGCTCCTGACTGCGACAAAATAAACGAACAAAGAAAATTTTCTGCCCCAGTTTGGTGACTGGGCACATCATGTTATCCAATATCAAAATTAAAAGCTAAAATTTTGAATTGTACTCCCTTTGTTTTCCAGGTGGGCGCCTGATGACTGAAACTTGAATTGTGCTTCCCTTGTTTTCCAGGTGGGTGCCTGACTACTAAAACTTGAAATGTATACCCTTGTTCTCCAGGTGGGTGCTTGACTCCAACAAAATAGACGAAACAAGGAAAAATTTTCTGCCCCAGTTTGATGACTGGGCGCGTTGATCGCAGCGGACTCAACCTTATGAAGAGTGGGCGCTAATACTTTTACCCAATAGTGGTATCGGGGTCAATTTCCACAGGGAGCTAGAAAAGGGAGTTGAGTAATTGCTTAGTCTAGAGATGCGTTTTGACTCCTAATTGTACTTCTATCATTTTTTGGGGTTTTATAATTATCAACTACGATTTAATAACTACTAGTTAAAACTAAGTTATGCTAAAATATTGATTCTAGGTTGTATGCAAGATAGAGAAAAGCACTAGGGTCGTGGCATTTACCTAGGTGGTCAACTAACGGGTAGAGATTCCTAATACAAGAATGATGATTATGGGGCTTATGCTATAACCGTTGCACGATTGCACTCACTCTCACACCTCTCGGTAGAGAGAATGATTTTGCCCAATTGACTTTCTCAAGACCATTTGGGTAGGCTGATATGCCCAAGCAACTTATGGTTCAAGTTGGGTAATTACTCTCTCGAGGTTTAACCCGTTAATTGGGACTACCATTCTCATGGGTCCATCCCAATTCCTTGTTGGGTCAATTTTGGAGTCATAGACACTCTTTCTCAAGAAGAGTCAAGACCCACAAAGCTAGACTCAGTGTTTGCAACCACCAAATCCTAATTAAACCATAAAATTAACCCAAATAGCAAACACCCAACATCATTCAAGCATTACAAAATCACACCCATTAGTAACCCACACTAGGGTTGAGCCACAACCCTAGCTAATGGGTTTAGCCAGACATAATAGGAATAGAAATTGAAGAAATAAGAGATAAAATCAACATATTAATTAACTACAAAGTTAATCTACAAGAATCTATGATAAAACAAGATGAAATTACCCAAAATAGGCTAAAACTTGAGTCTCACGAGTGTAGCCGCTATATCTGATATTGTTCCTCCTTTGCTAAAAAAGTAAAATGTTCTATTTATACTACACAGGAAAAATTGGACAAAAATACCCCTAAGGGTCTGGCGCGGACCGCGCACAAATGTCGCGCGGCCGCGGAGGGCTCTTTGGTCTTCAGTGATGGCGTCTGAAACTGAGGCCGCGGATCGTGCACAAAGGTTGCGCGGCCGCGTTAGCTGAGAGGAGCGGACCGCGTAGTGCTTGGGCACGGCTGCGCTGGCTGAAAGGCGCGGACCGCGTAGTGCTTGGGCACGGCCGCGCTGGCTGAAGGGCGCGGACCGCGTAAAAAGGGACGCAGCCGCGTGGAAGGCTTGACAAAAATCACCAGTCTCTGAACTTTCCTGCGCGGCCGAGTGGTAAATAAGTGCGGTCCGCGCAGGTCACCATGGGTTATTGCGGTCTCTAAACTTTCCTGCGCGGCCGCGTTCCAAATAAGTGCAATGCGCGCAGGTCACTTTTGCTCCCCACTTCACATGTCCTTTGACACTTGGCAGATTTCACTCCTTTTTCGAGCCGATCTTTGACGTTTGTCATCT